>JAWPHD010008659.1:0-112648 GCA_037043455.1 Cyrtodaria siliqua | reverse complement strand
GAACGAATTAGGGGAATTCTACCCCTCTGCATGGATGAAGCAGTGGTCCTATTCTTGCCCGGGAACCACAAGTGGCACCTTAATGATTTTGCCTAAATATACGAAAATGGTGTTAACCCCTGTTGGATTTTGATAAATATTAATGAACAGCTGTGCAACCTTGATGTGCAAAGACTGTAGCGACTCACTCTGACATCCGTAAACATGCTTAACAAATATCAATAATATACTAGTTTACACATAATTACACGTCTGAAAATAGCCATATTTTGTTGTTGTTATGAATCGCTTAAATAAAACTTTCACTGTTTAAAAATAGTGAACATATAATCCAAAACTTAATCGAAGTTTAAGAAAACTAACACGTTTAAGAAGTCGTAATAACCTTGCACAGTACAACACTACACGGTAGACTGAACATTCTTGACGCGTTTTATGTAAACACTGTGTCTTTTTATAGCTATGATGTGTACACCTTGCAATTGCGTTCAATAAATATTATAGCCGGTTCGTTTAGCAAGGCGGAAGGGCTTCTCAGAAGAGAAGATACTCTTCTGATTGTTCGTTTCGGACCTCTTCTCTTCTCGGAAGCTCTGCCGTCTCTGCCGATTTGAAATAGGAAGAGACGGCAGAGAAGAGCAGCAAAGATGGCGTCTAAAGAAGATACGTACGTGACTGTGAGAATTGTATTTTTTAGATTAATTGCAGAGATATCGTTGTCGACAAATGTGTATTGTTGTTATTTAGATAAAATAGTAACTGTTGTGCGAAATGTTCAGTATCCCGGTGACATTTGCTTTAAAACAAGCAAGAAATGGTTGACTATTATGTGAAATTTATTATAAAAGGGAAACGTTACACTCACGAAGAAATTGTTTTTTTTCTTCCAATGGATTTTTGGTCATTGTTAAAAAGTTATATGAAGGATGGGTAGATTTACAAGCCCCTGGACCCCAGGCTCAACAGACATACCAGACCTCTATATTTATAACCTATATGCATTGGCCTGTGGGTAAATACTATTAACATGTATAGCGATCACAACAGTGTGTTTTTATTTGTAAACACTCAATATCAAGATCATGTCTTTTTTTTCACGACTCGACAAGGTCGGAAACTTTCTGGTACTGGTAGCTGATAGTTACATAATAAAAAATACTATGTAGCATTGTTCGGTGGGGTAGCTCAGTTGGTATAGCATTGGGTTAGAACATATTAGATGAGGGGTGGGGTATTTTCAATAAAAACAAATCAAGGGAGTGTTTTTAACATTTTGTCCATGTGGGTTTTGTCCTTTTCAGTATTTTCCAGGTGGTGGTGGGGAGAGAGGTGCTATGGAGAAACAAAATAACATACGGGAGTGGGGGGTGGGGTGGGGGGGGGGGGGGGGGGGGGTACCTTATATTTACAATAATATATACTTAGGTAGTGGTGTTCCGAACAATTTGGTGGAGCATTTGTTGTTTAAGTTACATGACTTGATTGTCTTCAGTTATCTAGTCCTGTTTTATAAACATTCGGATATTTTGTTTACACTAAGATTATTAATATGATCATATGTTATGACATTTTTACTACAGGTCCCTGAAACTCTGAGATAAACTCGTCAGACTTCGACTCACATGCATCGGTCACTAGTGACTGCAGATTGCATACAGAGAATTATATCTTTGGATTAAACCTAATATGTGATATCGTTTTCGAGAAGTTTAAAAATCCATAAACCATGTAAAATCTTCCAACTACATTTAAAGTATTTTTGCAACGGTTCTACAATTTAAAATGGAAGGTTATTTTGTAAACATTTATTTGATATAAACACAAACCACAATTAATTAAAATATAAACATATGTTAAATACGTTCAAATTTAAATTAATATTGGCGAGTTTTGGTACAATCAGTTTTGTGCTGTTGGGCCCATTTCTGTAGTGTAAGGAAGCATGCTGGAGAAACAGGTTCGAGTCCTGGCGAAAACCCCTTGCACACTTACTGAGGTGTACTAATATGTATTATAAAAAAAAACTTGCGCTACTTTGATTACTTCTACTTCCGGAATGATGCGTGTTCGATTAGTCCCAAATCCTCTGCCTCTGCCGATGTACGTTCGATTAGAACAGTGCTCTGCCTTCTTCTACCATCTTCTATACTTGGCGCTTCTCTACGCGGAAGAGACCAAACGAACAGGCTATACGTTATAGAATGTCCAACGAGGTGTTACGTACGGTGTCCTGTTAGGGCCATCTTACCATCGCATCTTACCATCGCATATTACCATCGACCTAGTCGAACTTGACCAAGTTTTCCATTCCCGAATATTGCAAACAAATGTTTGTGGGCGAGTGAGGAGTGAATACATTGGAGAAACACATGAAACACAATTATATAAAGTAAAGCGGAGACATTTCACAATCAACTTTTTAAATGACACTAATTGATTATAACTATGCATAAGGTTAAGCATCCTTATATTTTACTAGTTGTCTGAGTGCCTAAAGAAACATTAAGAGCATGGTGGGAGCAGGGGCTGCCTGGAATTTATCTCGTCAATCCACATACAGGGTATAGATCCAGGTTTTAACAAGGAAGTCGGCAATTCAAGGTTGGTTTTCAATGATTTATATAGGCGCTCGTCCTGCCACCCCTCCGCTCGCCACTGAAACCTATTCAAACCCAGACACAGAAGGGTGACAATGCCAAGTTTGTTGTACTTCTTAATTCCGAAGTTTGAAGTCTGATAGATTGCACGCGTCTATAGGTGAGCTATATTTCCGTAATAAGGCCAAACAAAAAAATATGTGTGTTTAGGCAGGGTTCTATATTTTAATTTTCATCCCAGGTTTAGGGTAAGATGCCAGAAAATAGTAGGTAGGGTCGGTACAAATTTATTTTCATATATATATATTTTTATTAATATACATATAGGGAAATTTTATACCCAAAACAGATTTTTATATTTTTCTGGTAAATTGGAAAAAATTGCTATGTTTCACCAGAAAAAAATAGGTAGGGTCGGGTTACCCTAAACACACATAACTTTTTGCAAGGCCTAAGTTGAACGCTCATATAAAATTAATTAGTAATTAGAATTGAACAAAGCAGGTTTTGTTCACCCACACCCATGTTGACCAACATGGTTGAATAGTCTTAACATTTTATATTTAATATTTAATAAAATTGTCTCACTGACAAACCTGAGATTAGAGAGAGAGAGAGAGAGAGAGAGAGAGAGCGAGAGAGGAGAGAGGGGTATCTATAAAACGAAGAAGATTGATGCGATGGTCGATGGTAAGATGCGATGGTCGATGGTAAGATGCAATGGTAAGATGCGATGATCGATGGCATCTTACCATCGCATCTTAATATCGACAATCGCAGCTTACCATCGACCATCGCATCTTACCATCGCATCTTACCATCGACCATCGCATCTTACCATCGCATCTTACCATCGACCATCGCATCTTACCTCGGTCAACGTTTGCGTACATTACAAGAACCATGTAAAATGATGAAAATGAACAATGACTTGGTAACACTCACTTTTTTCCGACTCGGCTTTATGAAAGGTTTTATTTTATTTATTTTTCATATGCAATGCCATAACTAAGTGAGTAAACAGTTAATTTTACTCAGAATTATATTATATAGAAGAAAGTTTATAATTCGGCATATCACTCCGACGTTA
Source organism: Cyrtodaria siliqua (assembly GCA_037043455.1). Taxonomy (NCBI): domain Eukaryota; kingdom Metazoa; phylum Mollusca; class Bivalvia; order Adapedonta; family Hiatellidae; genus Cyrtodaria; species Cyrtodaria siliqua. The sequence goes on along the minus strand of JAWPHD010008659.1, from coordinate 108,961 downwards.
AAACATTCAAAATGCACACCACCATTAGATTATCCATAGGTTTACAGTAAGCGTTTGTGCTTACTACCACTTTCCAAAATCTGATAGCTCTTAACGGGCTACCTAAAATTAAAGTACTGACCTGAATACATAAAAAACGTCCAAAGTAAGCGATGTTTCGTTCGAGTGTTAACCACTCAATCAAAAGCACCCCGTATCATTAGTGGGTCCGGTCACACTGTTTATATCTGGTCGCCATTTTGATATTTTTAGCTATGGTCATGTGACAAATTATGACGTAATCGCAGACTACTTCCTAAGACGTTAACAGTCACGTGGTGACCCTGGTAGAGGTCTCACAGTTATTAGAACATGCAGAACACCACTTTGTAAACTGTTTTAAAGGAGTGGGTGGTCTGGGTACATGAGGCTTTTCATGGGTGTCCGACTTATAATTTACAATGACATCTTCTATTCGAAAGGGAAATCTCATAATGAATGAGCCTAATTTACAAGAAAAGTCATTCTGTGCAGTAAATGTGCTGTCCTTGGTTACCCACTTTGGTCAATGTAAGCATGTAACGCCCGATTTCATCCAACATCTATGACGAATTCAAATGTTAGGCCTGAAATATACAATTCTTAAAGTAAACATTTTACAATATGTGTACACCGTTTCTCAACCTACTGATGCCGAGGTATATATACTAAACCAAATTGCTAAGTATCAACCTAAGAATATGTCAATAATATTCTCATTGTTTTGTGTATTTTGTGCTTGATTAGAGATACGGTTAAACTGCAAAACAATGAGTGTAAATCGTCTACTCTGATTGCATGAACTTATTTTAAAACTTTTAAGTCAATGTGTTTTTTTAGAAATAAGTTATAACACTTATACAACTGGGTACATAGGATTTTATTAATTACTTTGAATTAGTGAAGCTTTCGATGTTCCTAATTCTAAAATATATTTTGACATCATGTTTTACAAGCATTACCACTACAAATGCGTTTGCAAAAGAAATTTTTGAAATATTTAATGTTAACGCTGAATTACAGTTACTTGAATTTCAAACCATATTCAATTTAAAGGGAGGTAATTTAAGATTATCCATATTTCATTTTTTATAGACGGAGAATCTGCGACAAAGGGGTCAATTTGTTATGTTTTTTTCTATTATTTCATACCAATTTTAAGAATTTTATATCTTTAAGCGATCTTTGACTCAGGTTATGTGTTTTATCAGCACATTTCATGTTTTCATATAAAGGGAGGGTAACTCTCAAAAGATGTAACAATTTAAACAAAAAATAAATGTTTTACAAACTATGGGTCAAAACAAGATACTTATCATATATCTTTTCTAAAATATATTTAAAATAAGAAAGTTAGTTAAGATACAAAAGTTGATACTTAGCAATTTTGTTCAATGTATATAACATATATTTTGAGAATCTAAACAAAATATATACACACAACATAAACGGCTATAACCAGCCATGACAAACCACAAAACTGGAGCGTCGAATTAATAGTTATCAACTCATAATTCATTTTACATATATTCAATCACGGATATTTTAAGAATCCAAAAATCCAAAAATAAACCTATACTGTTAATCGGACTCATATACACTAGAATATGACCTGAACACCTGGATAGAGTTTTAATTAACGGTTTTGTTGTGTAATTTTGCTGTTATTTTGGTGTTTTAGTTTCTTTAACATATGTTGATTGACATGACTTTTTTATCATGCATTGGAGCATGTTTAACATTTAAGATTCTTCTAGGAAAAATATATTTAAGGGGATTCAGTTCCTCCTATTTCAATGTAACAATGGTCTGCCGTTCGCTATAAACTTTGTTTGTTTGAGGTTTAACGTCTGTTTCCAGCATTATTTTTTAGGTTATATATGACGGTCTACCTTTTTAGTGGTGGAGGCAGACCACCCCATTTTTCCTGGGTAGAACCAGTACTGTATACCTCTCGCCATCCGTAAGAAGCAACACTTTCTCATTTGACAAGTCGAGCTCCAAGTGGGATTCAAACCCGCAACGTTGAGGAAGTCCGAACGAAACATATATAGGTTAAAGCAGATATAAAAGTCAAACATGAAATGCAGCATTCAATGGCTATTTTCAAATAATGGATGATATGTTAAAATGTTAACTATGTATACGAAGACCAACAAATGCCCGTCAACGGGTGTGTACACAATTAAATAAAAAAAAGTTAAAACATGAGTTGAGCAAAGCTTAACATGAGTTTATAATTTGTTGACATACTTGACATACCAAGTATTATTCCTAAATTTTTCAAAAATTCAGAAAGTCCTATAAATTGTTATATGTACAAAAAAAAATTAGAACTATTATTTTCAACTACAACAAAACAGTTTCTGACCTTGACATAGTAAATAACACTCCTAAGGGATGTGAATGTAATATATCAGCAATTTGCTATGTTCCAGCAGGTCATGTCATCACTGGCATTTTTGATATTGTAGATAAACGTATTCGGCATCTGTTTTCTAAAGGTCCAAAGTATATATTACCTTCAATTACTGAGTTTAATGCATGCCGTGTTCACATCGCATAACCCATTGAGGATTTTAGGATAAAAATGGTTTTGTAGAGAACATGCGGACCCAAACTCTCTTTTTACTTGGAAAACGTCAATTCTTAAAATTATAGATACACATATTAACTTTTATAATGCTAAGCCCTCTTTACTTCCTCGGAAACCTAGGTTTTCGTTTCGTAATTCGCATCGGAGGTCCTCACTGTATTACAAACAAGGAGCAATATAGGTTGTCCAGTCATCGCACAATGGAAAATTGAGTGAAGCATAGTGGCTGACTGAAGAGGGTAGAGGGGTCAATCACTAAACATGCAGTACGTCTGACGAACTTCCTGATTACTTTTGTAAAGTGGTCAGGAAACCCGTCAGATACCTTTAACTTCCGAAGTTTATAGACCACATCTCCATAAAATAATGGTTGTGATATTCATAGGCGCAGAAGTGTTTTAAGGTTGGTGTTGTACTTCTCCAATAGGTTTTCGTTGCGGCGGTAGTATTTTGAGAAACATCTTCCTAGGTTTTGATAACGAAAACCCTGCTGAAGAAGAAGTAACTTGATATCGATCATTGAAGTCTATGACATCATTACAAGCTCTAGCAAAACGAATGAGCTGGGAGATATACACCCCGTATGATGTAGCACCAGTACATCCCGATCCCGTTGTTAAAGTTAACGATGTTAAAGAAATATAAAAAGATCGGACAGGGAAAGTAGCATTCAAGGAGGACAGTCAACCACAAAACACAGAAACAAACACGCAAACAGACAACAAGAAGGCAAAAGTAATAATAAATGCAAACGACATCACAAACACAAAAGGGTTGACAATAGGGCTACCGCCTTGGAACGGTTAGTGACAAAGTAGGCCACTGGGGGTTTAAACCGGTTCTAGGCTGCACCAAACCTCACACTTACCCTACTGTCACCCCATTAAAACAGGACAGTGTAAATAAAGAAATCCCCGCCATGATCAAATCTCTAACCAACAAGGCAGTTGAACTCATCTCTCTTCTGATAGATTTTAGTATGTATGAAATCATTAAAAATCGAGAGATGAAGATTGAGAAATGCTGCTTCAGTATCCGAACTATTGGCTTTATTCAACGTGAGCTGTGGCGGATAAATGTTAGTAATCATATGAGCAAAGAACGGCTTATTCATATTATCTTAAAGATCACATTAAAGCTTATGAAAAGTCTGGGATTAATTTATTTTGGTCTGTTAAAAATTCAGGAGACGTTCTTGATAAAAATTTCAATAAGCGTCAAGTTTCGTCTATACTTTACACTATATACAATCTTACCACATCACCTTATCAAAGACAAGCTTATTGTTTTTTTATTCAAACAACTTTCGCTAGAGAAAAAAACCTATATGTTTAGCCTGTAACAATATTAAAGCGTTTTTTACTAACGGCAGTTTAGACAATTACACTATGTGGATTTGCCAAGAAGTTTTTGAAGCACTCATTTTCCTTTTAGTTAGTATTTTCGTCAGGTATGGAACTACCTTCTATAGACAAATTGTTGGTATCCCTATGGGTACAAACTTTGCAAACTGTACAAACTATGAACCTCTTGTCGCAGATTTGTTCTTGTATTGCTATGACAGAGATTACATGTTGAGTCTTTCATCTGATACTCAGACAAATGTAATTGAAGCCTTTAATGACACCTCTCGGTATCTGGATGACACATCCTTTCTTTTCTATTATAATTAATAATATCTATCCTAAGGAACTTCAGCTCAACAAAGCTAACAGTTCTGATACTGTCGCTTCTTTTCTTGATTTACATTTCTCTATTGAAAATGGCGAAATAATTAGTAAAACCTATGACAAAAGAGATGATTTTAACTTTGAAACTGTTAATTATCCCCATTTAGATGGGGATGTTCACCGAGCTACTTCTTATGGGGTCTATGCTTAATCGTTTTTCTAGACCTTGCAGTCGCGTTGAGGACTATACTCGTAATATTTGTATAACTGAAAATCTAAGGCTACCGTTACCATAAACTTCGAAAAAACTTTGCAAAATTATATTATCGTAACGCTGATTTACTTATAAAATATAAAAGCAATTTAAGAACTCTTCTGTGACAAGGACAATCACAACCTCACTTCTATGGGATATGACTTACAAACTTCGAAAGATCCTTGGTCATAATCACTTTCATACAATCTTTATTACATTTGTTAAAACGTATATCAAAAGAGGTTTTGACTCTATCGTTTTGCATCTCACTGCATGTTTTGACAGTTCGCCACTATGCGTTCCTCTTTGACTGTGCGATGACCGGACAGATTGTGGACACTTTAAAATCGGCGCCCAAACAATACATTGTGGATAAAACCAAGAAATGTATTTCGTGGATACCGGATAAGGTTATCCACGTTTTACGTGGGTGATGGAAAGCCTGATATTAAAAGTCGCACGTTGATATCAAGAGTGGCAGTTGCATGACGCCATTGTGTAAATAAACATCCTAAACGTTAGTAGATGACAACGTCAATGCGCAGAATGTAAATGATATGCAAGAAAAAGATCAACCATGTGTATCAAGTTCAGATAGGGAAATTTCAACCCACGGTAAAACTGTTTAATCGGAACCTCGGCAGAGCCTTGGTTCTGATAAAAACAGTTATGCCTCGTGCTTGAATTTTTAACAATTATATTGTCGGGTGTTTTCTTGGTCTTAAAGTATAATATACACGCTTTCACCAAACAAGTAGTGCAGCCCATGTCTCCCTGTGGCGCAATGTTCCCTGCATTTTTACCAAGACCCAAGAATATCTGCATGCTTAATTTTGTACAGTATTTATTTTCTTACGGTCACTTAAACCCCAAATGCCTGCACCATAGAATAACACTGGCTCAAAAGAAGATTCATACACTTTACAAAAAGCATCATAGTCCATGCCACCAGCATGTAAAAGCATCATAGTCCATGCCACCAACATGTAAAAACATCATAGTCCATGCCACCAATATGTTAAAACATCATAGTCCATGCCACCAGTATGTAAAAACATCATAGTCCATGCCACCAGGATGTAAAAACATCTTAGTCTATGCCACCAGCATGTAAAAACATCATAGTCCATGCCACCAAACATCATAGTACATGCCACCAGCATGTAAAAACATCATAGTCCATGCCACCAGTATGTAAAAACATCATAGTCCATTCCACCAGGATGTAAAAACATCCTAGTCTATGCCACCAGCATGTAAAAACATCATAGTCCATGCCACCAGCATGTAAAAACATCATAGTCCATACCACCAGTATGTAAAAACATCATAGTCCATGCCACCAGCATGTAAAAACATTATAGTCCATGCCACCAAACATCATAGTCCATGCCACCAGCATGTAAAAACATCATAGTCCATGCCACCAGCATGTAAAAACATCATAGTCCATGCCACCAGCATGTAAAAACATCATAGTCTATGCCACCAAACATCATAGTCCATGCCACCAGCATGTAAAAACATCCTAGTCCATGCCACCAGCATGTAAAAACATCATAGTCCATGCCACCAAACATCATAGTCCATGCCACCAGGATGTAAAAACATCATAGTCCATGCCACCAGCATGTAAAAACATCATAGTCCATGCCACCAAACATCATAGTCCATGCCACCAGCATGTAAAAACATCATAGTCCATGCCACCAGCATGTAAAAACATCATAGTCCATGCCACCAGCATGTAAAAACATCATAGTCCATGCCACCAAACATCATAGTCCATGCCACCAGCATGTAAAAACATCATAGTCCATGCCACCAGCATGTAAAAACATCATAGTCCATGCAACCAAACATCATAGTCCATGCCACCAGCATGTAAAAACATCCTAGTCCATGCCACCAGCATGTAAAAACATCATAGTCCATGCCACCAGCATGTAAAAACATCATAGTCCATGCCACCAGCATGTAAACACATCATAGTCCATACCACCAAACATCATAGTCCATGCCACCAAACATCATAGTCCATGCCACCAGCATGTAAAAACATCATAGTACATGCCACCAGCATGTAAAAACATCATAGTCCATGCCACCAGCATGTAAAAACATCATAGTCCATGCCACCAGCATGTAAAAACATCATAGTCCATGCCACTAAACATCATAGTCCATGCCACCAGCATGTAAAAACATCATAGTCCATGCCACCAGCATGTAAAAACATCATAGTCCATGCCACCAGCATGTAAAAACATCATAGTCCATGCCACCAGCATGTACAAACATCAATGTAAAAACATCATAGTCCATGCCACCAGCATGTACAAACATCATAGTCCATGCCACCAGCATGTAAAAACATCATAGTCCATGCCACCAAACATCATAGTCCATGCCACCAAACATCATAGTCCATGCCACCAGCATGTAAAAACATCATAGTCCATGCCACCAGCATGTAAAAACATCATAGTCCATGCCACCAGCATGTAAAAACATCATAGTCCATGCCACCAAACATCATAGTCCATGCCACCCGCATGTAAAAACATCATAGTCCATGCCACCAGCATGTAAAAACATCATAGTCCATGCCACCAGCATGTAAAAACATCATAGTCCATGCCACCAAACATCATAGTCCATGCCACCAGCATGTAAAAACATCATAGTCCATGCCACCAGCATGTAAAAACATCATAGTCCATGCCACCAGCATGTAAAAACATCATAGTCCATGCCACCAAACATCATAGTCCATGCCACCAGCATGTAAAAACATCATAGTCAATGCCACCAGCATGTAAAAACATCATAGTCCATGCCACCAGCATGTAAAAACATCATAGTCCATGCCACCAGCATGTAAAAACATCATAGTCCATGCCACCAGCATGTAAAAACATCATAGTCCATGCCACCAAACATCATAGTCCATGCCACCAGCATGTAAACATTTAGTATATAAAGCAGATAATGCTCTACTGTCGGATTTTGCAAGTTCAGATATGGCATACTTCATGGTGGATTTTGCAAGTTCCGATATGGCATACTTCATGGCGGATTTTGCAAGTTCATATATGGCATACTTCATGGCGGATTTTGCAAGTTCAGATATGGCATACTTCATGGCGGATTTTGCAAGTTCCGATATGGCATACTTCAAGTCTAAATAATGCTCTGTAGGCGTATTTTGCAAGTTCATATATGGCATACTTGAAGTCTAAATAATGCTCTACTGGCGTATTTTGCAAGTTCAGATATGGCATACTTCAAGTCTAAATAATTCTCTACTGGCGGATTTTGCAAGTTCAGATATGTTTTTTGAAGCAGGTCGGAAGTGGACAATCTTCGTTTTATCATGATTAACACACGGTCTCCATTTCTTACATCATGTGTTCAACACATTAAGCATGCATTGTAAAGAGTCCTCCGTCGGTGCATTAAACGCAGTGCAACATCATCGGCGTATAATACTATCGATAATTGTTCAGTGTCGAAGTCAATACCACAGTTCAAAGCTTTAATTTCCTCTACCAAATCGTTTGTAGCAAGTCAATACTCGCTGGATTCCGTAACACCTCAGCCGGTATATTATCCAAACCAGAAGATTTTTACACTCCGACAGAAATAAACATTTTTCTGCTTTAAGGAAAACGTTTAATGCAGATATGTCGCGAGCAACCGGCGGTATTGTGTTATTTTGTAAATTGGCTTTGATACTGTTAAGGTGCTCGCTATCAAAGGCAACGTTGCTATTGTGACAATACAGTGCTTCCATTGTAAAATAATATCAGTAGTGTCTTTAGAGTCATAACCGTTTCCATCAATGACTTCCATCGGGATACCGTTTTTTCTCTCATTTTGAAGGCCTATTTTTCCAATTTATTTCCAAAAGCTGCGACCGCCGTTCTCGCTCTTGATATGTTTTAATCGCTCATATTCTGAAATCTTATATTTACGCCTAGCAGTCCTATTCAGTTTATCAAATACATTTCCTTGCTGAGTGTAAGCTCCCTTAAGTACACGCTTTTCGCGCTGGTTACCTGTACTCTTAAGCCAAATACGTTCCTTTTCACATACTAAGTCCCACGCGTTTTGTTATTCATCGGACCAGTATGGCTACTGTGTTCTGTGAAAGCTCCATTTCCTGTTCGACTTTTATACTTACTTTAATACCGGGATTTAGCTTTAGAATTTTTGGCTCGGTTAAAGTACATTGTTTTTTGGGCAGGGTAGCTTCCATCTCATTTACTATCAATGTAACGAAATACTGATAAAAGCTGCGTTTGCACCATGTTCATGGTTTAAATTGCGTTCAATTTTCAGAATTGCCTCATTTATCAAATCAATTTTAATTCACTAGAAAGAAATGTATGGAACACGAGATGTATCTTACTACGTTCGCGGTGTATTATCGTTATGTGTTACAGCTGAAGATACCGAAATAGAATATAACGGCATGGAGTGATCGGGCACTTTCGTAGCTCCTTGTAACTGACATCCATCATTAGGCAAACTTTTAAATCGGTAACATATATCAACTGCTCATACGGTACAAAAATAAAGTCCACGACAGATCTACCTCGATGCGATACGTGCGTGTAATCACCAATACAGCCGTTTATCATACATAAAATCCACAGTCAACTAATAAATCGATCAGGAGATCACCATTTGAATTAGAGATAAAGTCTATGACATCAAGAGGTTTGACGTCGTCATCTCCTTCAATGTATTCGCTATCGTCGCCGACCCGTGAATTTATGTCACCGTACACATAAAGACGACCTTCATTTTGGTACGCATACGGTGATGATGCTAAGCGGTCACTAGCCGATCAAATGCGCGTTTCCTACTACTAGTCGTACTTTCTACGGACACTAGTTGTAGTTTTTCGATAAACAAAATGAACCATGCACATGAAAATGATGCTAAAAGGCAGAAAAAAACGTAAGTAGGGTCAAATTATTATGTCGACGGAATATGTACATAACTATTGATTGTAGATGAAGTACTTATTTATGGCTAGGGCATCTAGAAAGCGTATTTTAACTTAATTTAACTTTCGTGATCGCTGTAAAATATGTAAACAAGTGTCTTAAAAATGCTATATTTAGCATATAAATGAGTGTTTTACAACATTTAGCGATTAGATATAAAAACAAAGTGTCATTTGGTCTACATAAAACCTCATTATAGTTATTTTAGCACTTTATTTGATTCAATAATCCAACTTTTCAACTGATGACGTGGCACCGGACACTAAACAAACCTGTCATTTGCGGCAACGGTCACGATTTGTACACGGCACCGGTTACTAGTTGTTTTTATTGTGTTTTTTAACCTTCAGGTCGGAATCTACAGTTTTCTTTGAAATTCAGACTATTTTCAGACATGTACACTAATTAGGTTAAATAACTTGAATTCTATTTTTCAGAACTAACAAACATGCCCTATTCCTGAAAGACCATATAATTTCCTCTCAAAATATAGCAAATACATGCTAGAAAGCAACAAAGTCAGTTTCTCTGCCTACAAATACAATTCATTTACCCCACCCACTTAGCACTCAAAAAAAGGAAAACATGACATTTATAGAGACACGGCAGCATATACCTGTCCCTTATTTGAGATATAACACATCCATAATTGAATGACAAACACTCCAAATTGTCATAAAAATGCTATTTCTACATACCTTATCCGGCTTTTTTTTCCGTAATCTTATGTCGAATGGAGAGATGAAGGTATTGATCAAGTAAAGCTACCATTTACAACATAGCCACCAGTTACTAGTTTCTGTTTACAGACTCTATACCGGTCACAGTACAACAACTTTATTTACACCAAAATTAACTATTATGTCATACTAAGTCAAAAACACCACATTTGTGGATTTCTTTTTTATTGTCTAGCCTGTACATGGCTTTTAATCTCTTAGATTTCTGTTTTATAAGAAATTCCCCATGGACATTCATTCGAAACTAAGGAGTCTCCCCTTAAGGGCAAAAATAATTTTTCAAATTTTTATTTGTTACTTTTAAATCACTTATTCCAGTTATTTCGAGCATTTTGATACGTCATCTGTGCCAATGCGATGGAATTTAGGCATTTCAGAGCTTCTTAAACTTGGCACTATTATTCCTGAAAAGTTACATATTTATCAGTATTTTTTGTTCTTTTTTTCCTCTTCTTAGAATCAAAATTAAGTTGGTATATGTGTTGTAAATGTACTTTTGAGTACTTTACCTACATAGTATTCAGGGTACAGAAAAGTCATTTATTCCTGAACTCAAAATATAAAGAACCTGCTTCAGAACTTATCTAGAGTAGTCTCCCTTAGCCTACATAGCAACAACGCCATGATGCATAGCAACAACTTCACCCTTGCCTAGCAACGCCAGTATAGCATGTGACATAGTGCAGATTTTTTGTCAAACATTGAGGCAATCTATACCAGACATGACAAAGTCGACAAGGTCATATTTTCCCAAAAACTTGCATCATGCGTTCGGGCGCGCGTAAGGCTTGAACTGACGCATATAAAAAAAAAATAGTGTATCCGAGAAGCAGTTTGTCGAAAAGGGCAGGGCAGCAATAAACAATATACTGCCCTGCTTTAGCAACATTCATGCCCAGTGCAGAATATATTCAACAGTGTGTCATGCCCATCTTGCCAGCTATTCCACCAACTTTTTGCCATATGGCAAACACAGAAATATTTCAAAGGAAGACCATAAAAACATCAAACGGTACTTGATACAGTATTTTCAGGAGAAATGTTGGGTCGCATTTCCAAACTCTACACAACAAACAAGTGTGAACATTTAAACAGTCGAGTGTTTACGTATGCACCAAAAAACATGGAACAGGCAAGTCTGCCCAATTGTTAGCTAAAAAGGCTGGATTGAAATATGCGATGGCAGACGCTTTCACAATGCACATTGCTCAACGCGATCGGTTGAGTAAGTATCGCACACAGCTGTCGGAAACAGTCCAATACAAGCACAACCGTTATATATCCCGCAAACGACGAAGTAACAGGAAACTTTTAAACACTAACTTTTATGAAACTGTAACATCTAACAATCATGAACATAACTATGGAATAAATCCAAATATTTAAAATTTAAACATGCCTTTGTTTTAACATATCAACATAATAATTACCCATTCTCATAGAAGGCACGGCCTATAGCCACGGTGACCATTACAAATGCCTTCATTTCTACAAACTGACCGCTGATTATTTACTAAACAAGTTTCCAAACTTAAATGCTTAACATTAATGCAAAGTTTTGGTGACACCTATGTGACACATGCAGATGGCTGGGTAACTGTTCACATTATGATGATATGTAGAACATCAGCCTATGAACAGTTACCCATTTTCGGTGACCACGAAAAGTAACGCGGATAACACCATAGCCATCTTTGTTTTTGCTGCCACCCCAAATATGACATGAATCGGTGATTACGAAGTTTTTTAATTTAACTCGAAATTGAATATTTCCATTTCAGTTAAAATTGTAGAGAGAATAATAGACCATAACGGTCACTGCAGCTATGGTTATGCAGACTGCGAATTAAAAATAAAGTAAAAAATGAAATGGTATGCACAAAAACATCCAGATAGTTTTAGTGCAGTATGAACTGAAAAGTAGGTAGCATACCAGACATGGCTCAAACCTACACTACCAGACTTATTATACCAGACCTTAACTAAGAACTTACTTACACTATCATATCACAACTTTAAATAGTTACGACTCAGATCAGACCAACCAACGATATTTTGTATGCTGGAGGCACACCCAGTATTTAAGGTCTGACATGAGTCTGATATAAAAGGTCTGATATGAGTGTCTGACATGGGTCTGCTATGAGTGTATCTAGTAGTGTAGGTCTGACATGGGTCCTGATAAGGTGGGTCTGACATGGGTCTTATATTGTAGGTCTGATATCAGTCTGATATTGTATGGGCAATATATGCACATTGAATGTCGGACAGACTCATTCCAGATCTATCCAAAATATCAAACTCAATTCAGACTTTCACTATTTAATGCATGTCAGACAGACCTACACTTTCAGACTCATGTCAGACCTACAATTACATCAAACTTACGCTATCACTCATAGTTATAAGACTTAAAGTATCGGAGTCTGACCTAGAACATACCAGTGAGATGCAGACCTATATGTACACAATAATAGTTTTTGTGTCTGATATTGTAGGTCTGATATGGGTCTGAATTTTTGGCTGATATGAGTCTGATATGCATCAGATATTGTAGGGCTGATATTCAAGAGTCTGAATATTGTAAGTCTGATGCGCGTCTAATACTGTTATTCCAGTAAGTCTGATTTTGCATGTCTGATCAGAGTTGGTCATAGCAGAGTGCAATTTATTGTTGGGTCTGTCTAATAGTTCAAGGTATCTTATATGGAAACCTATTCTCCTACATTAATGCATTCTTAAATGAACAGTTAAATACAATTTACAGGCTCCAATTATAGTTTCTACAAAAATAAAATTGAAAAATGTGTGCAAATTCACATTCGGTCATTGGAAAAATAACAAAAAAACTGAGATGGTCTATTTTTACCCGCAAGTGTTACTTCCCTTGGCAATATGTGTCGATATCTCAAAATGGAAAATGTCGCAATATTTTGATGATTTCTGAGCAATTTTGTGTTGAAAATATCAAAACGCACTACAACCTGTGTTCTAAACCTAAAATTGTGTATAATCGGTACTATGCATATTTTCCTTAAGGTCGGAATCTACAGTTTTCTTTGAAATTCAGACTATTTTCAGACATGTACACTAATTAGGTTAAATAACTTGAATTCTATTTTTCAGAACTAACAAACATGCCCTATTCCTGAAAGACCATATAATTTCCTCTCAAAATATAGCAAATACATGCTAGAAAGCAACAAAGTCAGTTTCTCTGCCTACAAATACAATTCATTTACCCCACCCACTTAGCACTCAAAAAAAGGAAAACATGACATTTATAGAGACACGGCAGCATATACCTGTCCCTTATTTGAGATATAACACATCCATAATTGAATGACAAACACTCCAAATTGTCATAAAAATGCTATTTCTACATACCTTATCCGGCTTTTTTTCCGTAATCTTATGTCGAATGGAGAGATGAAGGTATTGATCAAGTAAAGCTACCATTTACAACATAGCCACCAGTTACTAGTTTCTGTTTACAGACTCTATACCGGTCACAGTACAAAAACTTTATTTACACCAAAATTAACTATTATGTCATACTAAGTCAAAAACACCACATTTGTGGATTTCTTTTTTATTGTCTAGCCTGTACATGGCTTTTAATCTCTTAGATTTCTGTTTTATAAGAAATTCCCCATGGACATTCATTCGAAACTAAGGAGTCTCCCCTTACAGCCAAAAAATAGCAGGAAACTGCACTAAAAAAAAGGTTTTAAAAAAAAAAAGATTAGCACTCTTTACTACAGAACTACTTTCGATGCACCAGGCGATCACATCCGCCTGATTTAGTGTAATTAAACCAAAAGGTATGTAGTCAAACTAATCATCAGTTTTGTATTTTAGATGCCGGAGATAGAGTCGGTGGTAATGCGGGAAATGAAGGCATTCAGACAGTACAAGAACAACGTCGTTGAGCTCGTGCTCTTTGTCTACAACTGCTGTCTTCATTTTGAGAAAATGTATGTGAGATACTATGTGTTAACGGTAGTGGCATTGCCAGGAATCTGCTTGACATGTTCTTTATTGATTTTATGGACACGTTTCAACATTCCACAAAACTAGTTTTTGTTGGTGATCTGAAATACAGTGGATTGGGGCGAATAGAATCAGGGGGTGGTAAACGTTTACATTAAAAACGAACGGAAAATGTTTACTTAGTTCCTGAGATTTACCCTTTTAGTTGTACGAAAGCAACATGTCTGAAATGATTGTCCTGCAACTGTGGATTTTTTGCGCCAGTATTTACATAATTGCATTGTATTCATAGAAGTGCCAAACTTTAAAGAGACACATGGCAATTTTGAAGTGTTTAAAATGGGTTAGGGTTAGGGTCTCGATTTATATATCCAGTATCATTTTTACTTTTACCCTGGTGACATTTAAATAAATAAAATTTTAAGTATTCACTATTTTGTCTTATTACACTAGAAGTTTTAATATATTATTGGTACAATAATATCAGAAATTAATAATATGCAAAAACAAATTGCTTAATACTATTCTTATAATTAATATTACTGATTGAACAAATGAAAATTATTCAGAAAAACTAGCGGGACGCCGTGAGTTTTTAAAAAATAAAGATTGCCGTGTGTCCCTTTAACAAGTTAACTTATTTGATGATTACATACTCTCTTGTAACCGTAATATGTATTATAACTGGACATATTTATATCACGGTTTATTGTGCCAGTATGATTCTTTCTTTTCAAAAATACGCTTTATTCGGGTAGTAAAGAGTCATTTATGTTCTGAGAGGTGTTGCACTTCATGATACATTGTGCATGAAAAAATGCACCAAATTATTTAACCGCTGCGTAAATGTATGTTTATATGATAAATCTTCAAGCCTGGAAAATTTTAAAGTAAAATCTTAAATAAATGAGCTGAGGAAATTGAATTTAAACAGAAATACACCTCTGTACACTGTAGTGCAGTGCTGGAAAGTTGCAACACTATGATACATAATTTACGTTATGCGGCAGTTTTTAAGTTATGTGATATATATATAGAATTTCACATTCTTGCCTATTTAATATTGGATTTATAAAAACTTGTATCATATATTTTATCTACTCGTTTGATATATTCAAAAAAAAATCCCGGGGAAGACCTCATACATAGCAAGTGTTTGTTTCTGATGGATAGTGTTAAAAATTGTCGAGTTTGTTTCATATTGCTTTCATAAATATTGCCAGAAGACAGTATAATTAACTGGAAAAATATATCAGCGTGAGTGACATTGTAAGTTGTTACATCCGACAAATCTCATTCGTAGCCAGGGTTACATCCGACAAATCTCATTCGTAGCCAGGGTGATCGATTCTGTTGTTATCTGAGGATATAGTCACATTACGCGCACATCTCATTTTCAAGAATAATAAATTTATTTTTTATTTCTAAAGGTCGAAAACAGCCATGGCGATAATCGACGAACCGTGCAAATACTTCCTGAGTAAATTCCCCACCCTGTTTATGACGGTATACAGAGCCATCAAGATGACCAATCGGACCGAGAGGACTTGCTACAAACCGTTCTTTTAGGAGGACAGTATATATACCTGACAATTAGCTGAGATCAAAATGCTGTTACATTATTTAGGAGTGAAACTGACATAAGTCAACATAGTGGTATTTTCTATGGATTCACTTTTTCCATTGATGTTAATAATAACTTAAAACAACACAATACATTTTGGATTTGAATTGATCATGTTTAAAACGATTGCTCAAGTTACGGCGTATAATATGTTTTGCTATACTTTTTTAAAATAATATTTTTATATAAGAGCATTTTTATTATCTATTTTTAAATTATATATGTTGTTATAATGTGTTTTTTATAATGTGAGTTTTATACTTTTACATGAAGCATTTTCTAAAAACGGATACATATGAATTTAGCTGTTTCTACTCTCGACATAAGTGCCGTATTGTACTATCAACATTATATTGCAATTTTCGTGTATATATATATCACATGAAATATGTCCTTGTTTATTCCACATTATTTACGATTCGTGATTATTATCGTATATAATATTTATATTTGCAGTATTTATTAAAAATAAAGAGATTAATCAAAATCGGATGTTTATGCTATACATACATGCTTGTCAGAGTATCACAGTAACCTGTTTCGATGGAGTACTGTTTTCCAAGATGATAAACATAAGGGAATATGATTTTCATAGGGTGTCCCTGAGGTGACATTTAGTGTTTTAATATGGCCCGCCATCAAATGAGAGAGAATATAGCGTGAGGCGTGTCCGGCCGTCCGTACATTTGACCAGTACTTACTAAAGTTGAGTCTTACTCCTCCCAGTTTCCGATCTTAAGAGGAGGAGTAGGTATCCTAAGCCTGAATGTTTTGACATAAGTATCAATCTAGTAATACAAGAGGTATGGCCCGAGTCTGGCCCGAGTGTTTCACGCGTATTACCAGAAGTATGGCCCGAGTGTGGCCCGAGTGTTTCACGCGTATTTCCTGAGGTATGGCCCGCGTGTTTCACGCGTATTACCAGTGGTATGGCCCGAGTGTTTCACGCGTATTACCAGAGGTATGGCCCGTGTGTTTAACGCGTATTACCAGAGGTATGGCCCGAGTGTTTCACGCGTATTACAGAGGTATGGCCCGACTGTTTCACGCCTATTACCAGAGGTATGGCCGAGTGTTTCACGCGTATTATCTAAGATATGTCCCGAGTGTTTCATGCGTATTACCAGAGGTATGGCCCGAGTGTTTCACGCGTATTATCAGAGGTATGGCCCGTGTGTTTTACGCGTATTACCTGTGTGTTTCACGCGTGTTACCTAAGGTATGGACTCGGGTGTTAAACGCATGTTATCTTCTGCGGTATGACATGCGTGTTTCACGCGTATTACCTGATGTATGACCTGAATGTTTCAAGCGTATAAGCTGTTGTATGACCCCACTGTTTCACGCGTATTACCTGAGGTAAGGCCTGTGTGTTTCACACGTATTAAATGAGGAATGCTTGTGTGTTTTACGTGTATAACCTGAGGTATGGCCTGTGTGTTTCACGCGTATTACCTGAGATCTGAGTGCTTCACGCGTATTACCTGAGGTATGACCTGAGCTTTTCACGCTTATTACCTGAGGTATGACGTTAGCTTTTCACGCGTATTACCTGAGGTATGGCCTGTGTGTTTCACGCGTAATACCTGAGGTATGACCTGAGCTTGTCACGCGTAATACCTGTGGTATGGCCTGTGTGTTTCGCGCGTATTACCTGAGGTATGACCTGAGCTTTTCACGCGTATTACCTGAGGTATAACCTGAGCTTTTTACGCGTATTACCTGAGGTATGGCCTGTGTGTTTCACGCGTATTACCTGAGGTATGACCTGCGTTTTTCACGCGTATTACCTGAGGTATGGCCTGTGTGTTTCACGCGTAATACCTGAGGTATGGCCTGTGTGTTTCACGCGTAATACCTGAGGTATGGCCTGTGTGTTTCACGCGTAATACCACAGGTATGACCTGAGCTTTTCACGCGTATTACCTGAGGTATGGCCTGTGTGTTTCACGCGTAATACCTGAGGTATGGCCTGTGTGTTTCACGCGTATTACCTGAGGTATGACCTGAGCTTTTCACGCGTATTACCTGAGGTATGACCTGAGCTTTTCACGCGTATTACATGAGGTATGACCTGAGCTTTTCACGCGTATTACCTGAGGTATAGCCTGTGTGTTTCACGCATGTTACCTGAGGTATGTACTGTGTGTTTCTCGCGTGTTACCTGAGGTATGGACTGTGTGTTTCACGCGTGTTACCTGAGGTAGAGCCCTTTATTAGTTTTGCTTCATAAACAAATATCGTGTGTGTCTAACTCGTCCTGTATATTTCGATGGATTGATTGAAACGTCACGGGGTGATTGGGTATCCAGACAAGATGCAGATCATTTAGCGTTATGCTCTTTGCACTCTTTGCTGACTTTTCCCACTGTTTTTGAAAAAACTGTCCTGAACCTTTTCGGAATGACTGACATGCCGACATGTACACGTGATCTTATAGGTGGGCAGCTTCATATAATATCACATACTTTCTAAAGATACGAACATTTCTGCCGAAAAAATCATTTTCTATATTTTGCCCCAGGGGCAAGATATGGATTTTGTTCTTTGTTAAGTTAAAAATCCTTATCCATCCCTCGCATCGTCTCTCTCGCACACCACATCCTTCACACGCTGATGGTAACATCATTGTTGCTAACCCCAATACTTCCCCACCCACCCACACACTCCACACCATCTATCATTCTGGATCCGCCACTGCTTGAAATATATATATAATTATATACGTATACATGTACAATCACATGAATTCACACATCCTGATTGTTCATTAACACACACATTGATATGTATCAATTACATTGGTGTTTAAATATACAAAGCACTTCATCAGATGACGAGTAAACAACACACAAACACTCGGATATGGGCTGTCACTTCCGACTTGACATATCCTGCTTTTGTTTCTCAAGTTCATGCGAATCCGTGTTTTATTTTCCTGCACTTGAATTTTCGATATAGACACGTAGGATTGTGTTTGCTCTGAATTAGTTTAATTTTAATGATGGGACATTCTTTTAAAATAATGTTTGCGGTTTTTGTCTGGTACAGCGTTTTGTGTACGTGCACGAGTTTCGCTGCGAGTTTGAACGGAACATCTGTTGCTGAGCTCGGACAGAACACCTCTGATGGAGTACTTGCAGAATCGTCAACAAATCTTACATTAGAGCTAGAAGCAACTCCAAGACTATGTGAGTATATTTACTATATACCTATTTAAACTACCCATGGCGATTAATAAACTGTCCAGGGCGTCACCTTGTTCAACATGTGGTCGTTGTCGGTCGGGCAAGGCAGAAAGCTATGTATGTTTGCATGCATGGTGATTTACGGCGATTTTAACCATATTTCAGTCATATCACGACGGTGTCTACTTGTAACAGTGTGCTCTATGCTCGGTTTTACAGTGCTGCTACTTTGGAATACCCACCGTAGTCACATGACGTGAATCCCCACCCAGTCACATTATACTGACACCGACCAGTCATAGCACTACCCTTTATTTGCTTAACATCAGGCAAGGGAGTTACTAGTACTGAAGAATTTGTAAGAAGTTTTTGTTTGAAGTCTTTGGTATGGACCGGTCGTGGATTGAACCAAAGATCTTATGCGAGGCGGGCGATCTACCACGGCACAGCAGACAGGTCCTTGACTAGTCTTTATTTTATTGATGCTCATAATTATAGTGTTATACAGTTAAATTACAGATTTGTCTGTGATTTGTATAGGAAATACTGAGAATAGAAAAGCTATATCTACTCGTTTGCTCTACTGTGAAATATCTCCCAATATTATACCTCATTTGTAAAATATTATACCTCATACATTATACCTCATACATTCGGTCCATATAACATCCGATATTTCTCCCATTTCTGCTCATGTGAGATAGGCATTTTCCTCATGTGAGATTATAAGAATCCACCATGAGTATCCATGTGAGATAGGGAAATCTCACCCGAGGGTCAGAACTGTAACCAGGTACCAGGCTCTGCCGAGTTCCCGGTTGCAGTTCTGATCCCGAGGGTGAGATTTACCTATCTCACATAGATAAACTCATGGTGGATTCTTTTTCTTGCATATCAATGATATTTTGTGCATCGACGTCACCAATAACTAACATTTTAATGTTTTTCAACACAATGACGTCATGCATCTGTTAACGTTATTGACGTCATTATTGTTGCGCGTGAATTTTATCTCGACCCTAGGGTGAGATGGAAATATCTAGCCCCGGTAAAATGACGGATATCCTTGTATAAAATTCACGCGCAACAATAATGACGTCAATAACGTGAATGGATGCATGACGTCATTGTGTTAAAAAACATTAAAACGTTAGTTATTGGCGACGTCAATGCAAAAAATGTCAATGCTATGCAAGAAAAATAATCCATCATGAGTTTATCCATGTGAGATAGGTAAATCTCACCCTCGGGATCAGAATTACAACAAGGAACTCGGCAGAGCCTCGTCTCTGGTTACAATTCTGACCCTCGGGTGAGATTTCCCTATCTCACATGGATACTCATGATGGATTCTTATGGTTGCAGAAAACTAAATACTTTCCCATAGACCTCCTGTTGCACCTGTCAGCTAATATCTCATGAATTATACACCAGATTTTCTTTAAATTACCTTATTTCATAGATATTTCCATCACAAAGCCTTTGAAAGTGTGAAAAAGACAACTTTTCCAGCTCAACCACTCTGCACATGTCTGTGTTTACAAACACTATTGAATCCGCACTGAATATTGACATGCAATTTCAATGGGTGTAAAATTTTCAAAAACATTAAAAGATATTTTTTTATTTAATTTAATGATCCTAGCTGATGGGGATTATTTTACCTATAGTTTATCCTTCCTGAAAATGCATATTGAATATTTCAAAGTTATATCTGCTGACCTCTGTGAACTCTGTGAACTTTCACTTCTGTACTGAATCGTACACAACAAAAGGCGGGGCTTCAGCCAGGCTATATTTAGCTGTATGCAACCTATAGAGAGACATTCAGACCTGACAGAAGGTATTTTTTCTGGCTAAATGTTTTAATACATTTAATCTGAGAAAAATTAAACCATTCTTTTTTAGAAAAAATACCTTTTCGACAAAATATGAGGGCTTAGATTAGCTTCGGCTAAGGCAAAATTCCTTCGGTTTTTACGCGTAAATCCAGAATCTTCAAAATGCCATATATCGACAACCGTTCCAATCTTTTGCTTCAAATAAAGTGATTTTAAACTGATTTCATCAACAACATGTGATGGTTAACCAGTTGAAGCTATCTTGAAAATAATATCTACTCAAAAATGATATTTGTGATTTTCAGGGGTCAAAATAGCAGATTTTACCATAAAAATGCCACTGTTTTTGTATATATTTAAAATCTGCCTTCAAATGAATTAATTAACATTATTCAGCAGTTTCTATATGTGAATCCATCAAGAAAATGCAACTTTTCAGTTCAAAATGACAAAAAATTATTCTGAGACTATCCTCCCCAACTCCATTTTTAGGGCCATGCCATGTTTTACAATATGCTCATTACACAAAATTCACTGTAAATGTACTATTTATTGTATTTGTTTTATTAGATATTGTTTGTAGCATCTTTACAGGTCATTTTCATGCAACCATGCAGCCAATAAGCACTGTTTAAAGTACAGATCCATGAAAATTCATTAAAATGAAGGGGGGTGGGGTAAATAAAAACTTTTAAAAAGCATAGAAAAGGTCATATTTTTTACCAACTAAATAATTTAATTTGTAAAATGTATTAAACCGCATGAAATATTTGCATATCGACACTAACCGTATAGAAGCGATGAACTCAAAGTCAGAGTTTACCTCAACATCTTTTTCAAAACAGACATAAGCGGCTTTTCGACATCTTTTCGGAAAGATGTAGATTGTCGCTTACTGACATTTTTGCCAAACAACGTATGCAAAGCCCTCAGAAATGAATAAAACTTACTAGATATACCTTTAACTGTGTCAAACATGTGCATTACAGGTCAATTGTGTATACCAGGTGTCAGGTATGGCTAATTTTGTGTCCACAACCTTTAATAAAATAATTTAAAATACCTATTTTGCATCATAAAACTTTGAAATATTTAAAAATCATGAAAAGAGTTATAAGAAAAGTCAAAATACACCATAATTTAACATTTCTCACACTTCCAAATCATTGTGTTAGAAAAAAAGTATGTCTACTTTCACTTTTACCATATGCAGAATCTAGCCTATAGGTTGCAGAAAACTAAATACTTTCCCATAGACCTCCTGTTGCACCTGTCAGCTAATATCTCATGAATTATACACCAGATTTTCTTTAAATTACCTTATTTCATAGATATTTCCATCACAAAGCCTTTGAAAGTGTGAAAAAGACAACTTTTCCAGCTCAACCACTCTGCACATGTCTGTGTTTACAAACACTATTGAATCCGCACTGAATATTGACATGCAATTTCAATGGGTGTAAAATTTTCAAAAACATTAAAAGATATTTTTTTATTTAATTTAATGATCCTAGCTGATGGGGATTATTTTACCTATAGTTTATCCTTCCTGAAAATGCATATTGAATATTTCAAAGTTATATCTGCTGACCTCTGTGAACTCTGTGAACTTTCACTTCTGTACTGAATCGTACACAACAAAAGGCGGGGCTTCAGCCAGGCTATATTTAGCTGTATGCAACCTATAGAGAGACATTCAGACCTGACAGAAGGTATTTTTTCTGGCTAAATGTTTTAATACATTTAATCTGAGAAAAATTAAACCATTCTTTTTTAGAAAAAATACCTTTTCGACAAAATATGAGGGCTTAGATTAGCTTCGGCTAAGGCAAAATTCCTTCGGTTTTTACGCGTAAATCCAGAATCTTCAAAATGCCATATATCGACAACCGTTCCAATCTTTTGCTTCAAATAAAGTGATTTTAAACTGATTTCATCAACAACATGTGATGGTTAACCAGTTGAAGCTATCTTGAAAATAATATCTACTCAAAAATGATATTTGTGATTTTCAGGGGTCAAAATAGCAGATTTTACCATAAAAATGCCACTGTTTTTGTATATATTTAAAATCTGCCTTCAAATGAATTAATTAACATTATTCAGCAGTTTCTATATGTGAATCCATCAAGAAAATGCAACTTTTCAGTTCAAAATGACAAAAAATTATTCTGAGACTATCCTCCCCAACTCCATTTTTAGGGCCATGCCATGTTTTACAATATGCTCATTACACAAAATTCACTGTAAATGTACTATTTATTGTATTTGTTTTATTAGATATTGTTTGTAGCATCTTTACAGGTCATTTTCATGCAACCATGCAGCCAATAAGCACTGTTTAAAGTACAGATCCATGAAAATTCATTAAAATGAAGGGGGGTGGGGTAAATAAAAACTTTTAAAAAGCATAGAAAAGGTCATATTTTTTACCAACTAAATAATTTAATTTGTAAAATGTATTAAACCGCATGAAATATTTGCATATCGACACTAACCGTATAGAAGCGATGAACTCAAAGTCAGAGTTTACCTCAACATCTTTTTCAAAACAGACATAAGCGGCTTTTCGACATCTTTTCGGAAAGATGTAGATTGTCGCTTACTGACATTTTTGCCAAACAACGTATGCAAAGCCCTCAGAAATGAATAAAACTTACTAGATATACCTTTAACTGTGTCAAACATGTGCATTACAGGTCAATTGTGTATACCAGGTGTCAGGTATGGCTAATTTTGTGTCCACAACCTTTAATAAAATAATTTAAAATACCTATTTTGCATCATAAAACTTTGAAATATTTAAAAATCATGAAAAGAGTTATAAGAAAAGTCAAAATACACCATAATTTAACATTTCTCACACTTCCAAATCATTGTGTTAGAAAAAAAGTATGTCTACTTTCACTTTTACCATATGCAGAATCTAGCCTATAGGTTGCAGAAAACTAAATACTTTCCCATAGACCTCCTGTTGCACCTGTCAGCTAATATCTCATGAATTATACACCAGATTTTCTTTAAATTACCTTATTTCATAGATATTTCCATCACAAAGCCTTTGAAAGTGTGAAAAAGACAACTTTTCCAGCTCAACCACTCTGCACATGTCTGTGTTTACAAACACTATTGAATCCGCACTGAATATTGACATGCAATTTCAATGGGTGTAAAATTTTCAAAAACATTAAAAGATATTTTTTTATTTAATTTAATGATCCTAGCTGATGGGGATTATTTTACCTATAGTTTATCCTTCCTGAAAATGCATATTGAATATTTCAAAGTTATATCTGCTGACCTCTGTGAACTCTGTGAACTTTCACTTCTGTACTGAATCGTACACAACAAAAGGCGGGGCTTCAGCCAGGCTATATTTAGCTGTATGCAACCTATAGAGAGACATTCAGACCTGACAGAAGGTATTTTTTCTGGCTAAATGTTTTAATACATTTAATCTGAGAAAAATTAAACCATTCTTTTTTAGAAAAAATACCTTTTCGACAAAATATGAGGGCTTAGATTAGCTTCGGCTAAGGCAAAATTCCTTCGGTTTTTACGCGTAAATCCAGAATCTTCAAAATGCCATATATCGACAACCGTTCCAATCTTTTGCTTCAAATAAAGTGATTTTAAACTGATTTCATCAACAACATGTGATGGTTAACCAGTTGAAGCTATCTTGAAAATAATATCTACTCAAAAATGATATTTGTGATTTTCAGGGGTCAAAATAGCAGATTTTACCATAAAAATGCCACTGTTTTTGTATATATTTAAAATCTGCCTTCAAATGAATTAATTAACATTATTCAGCAGTTTCTATATGTG
This sequence comes from Cyrtodaria siliqua, assembly GCA_037043455.1. Classification (NCBI taxonomy): domain Eukaryota; kingdom Metazoa; phylum Mollusca; class Bivalvia; order Adapedonta; family Hiatellidae; genus Cyrtodaria; species Cyrtodaria siliqua. The sequence continues at coordinate 84,186 of JAWPHD010008659.1, read as the reverse complement.
AATCCATCAAGAAAATGCAACTTTTCAGTTCAAAATGACAAAAAATTATTCTGAGACTATCCTCCCCAACTCCATTTTTAGGGCCATGCCATGTTTTACAATATGCTCATTACACAAAATTCACTGTAAATGTACTATTTATTGTATTTGTTTTATTAGATATTGTTTGTAGCATCTTTACAGGTCATTTTCATGCAACCATGCAGCCAATAAGCACTGTTTAAAGTACAGATCCATGAAAATTCATTAAAATGAAGGGGGGTGGGGTAAATAAAAACTTTTAAAAAGCATAGAAAAGGTCATATTTTTTACCAACTAAATAATTTAATTTGTAAAATGTATTAAACCGCATGAAATATTTGCATATCGACACTAACCGTATAGAAGCGATGAACTCAAAGTCAGAGTTTACCTCAACATCTTTTTCAAAACAGACATAAGCGGCTTTTCGACATCTTTTCGGAAAGATGTAGATTGTCGCTTACTGACATTTTTGCCAAACAACGTATGCAAAGCCCTCAGAAATGAATAAAACTTACTAGATATACCTTTAACTGTGTCAAACATGTGCATTACAGGTCAATTGTGTATACCAGGTGTCAGGTATGGCTAATTTTGTGTCCACAACCTTTAATAAAATAATTTAAAATACCTATTTTGCATCATAAAACTTTGAAATATTTAAAAATCATGAAAAGAGTTATAAGAAAAGTCAAAATACACCATAATTTAACATTTCTCACACTTCCAAATCATTGTGTTAGAAAAAAAGTATGTCTACTTTCACTTTTACCATATGCAGAATCTAGCCTATAGGTTGCAGAAAACTAAATACTTTCCCATAGACCTCCTGTTGCACCTGTCAGCTAATATCTCATGAATTATACACCAGATTTTCTTTAAATTACCTTATTTCATAGATATTTCCATCACAAAGCCTTTGAAAGTGTGAAAAAGACAACTTTTCCAGCTCAACCACTCTGCACATGTCTGTGTTTACAAACACTATTGAATCCGCACTGAATATTGACATGCAATTTCAATGGGTGTAAAATTTTCAAAAACATTAAAAGATATTTTTTTATTTAATTTAATGATCCTAGCTGATGGGGATTATTTTACCTATAGTTTATCCTTCCTGAAAATGCATATTGAATATTTCAAAGTTATATCTGCTGACCTCTGTGAACTCTGTGAACTTTCACTTCTGTACTGAATCGTACACAACAAAAGGCGGGGCTTCAGCCAGGCTATATTTAGCTGTATGCAACCCTTATACTCTTACATGACAAGTGACTTACGACGTCATGACGTTACGTCGAAGTCGCCTTATTCTGGCGTTAAATCACCAAAGTCATTGATTTTATGCCGGTAATAAACGCATAATGGGAGAAAAATATTCCATCATGAGTGATCCATGTGAGATAGGGATATCTCACCCGCGGGTTCAGAATTGCAACCAGGCACTCGGCAGAGCCTCGTCCCTGGTTGCAATTCTAACCCCTCGGGTGAGATTTCTCTATCTCACATGGATACTCATGATGGATTCTTATAATCTGAGCCCACTGGGAGATTTCACAGTACGGAACATTTCTCGGCCTTTTCCGTCAGTGACGCCAAATGACGTTCCGAATGTTTTATGGACGTCTTCGTCAGATTCCGCCACTAGGAAAATACCGATTACGGAAATTAACGAAATGTTCCGGTTCCACTTGAATTGTATGACGTAACGTCGTCTTGGCGTTCTCGTGCAAACTGGTGTAAAACTAGCGCGAATCATTAGAAATATTAATAAAATATCATTTTAAATTATGTAATATATATAGTTTAATAACCAGTGTTTTTGAGATACTCAAAATATCTCCCTCGGTAGATAAATGGCCCCGATATAAGAACTCGTGCTCCGCATTCGTTCTTGTATCGGGGCCATTTCTCTACCTCGGGAGATATTTCCCGTATCTCAAAAACACTGGTTACTAAACTCTATATATCAAACTTGTAGCAGTTGCCTTGTCCTTTAAGCCTAGGTCCGCGGCCAATGGTCGCTAGGTCCGCATCCTACGGTCGCAAGGTCCGCGGCCTACGGTCACAACCGTGATTTGTATGTCCTTTCCACGGTACATGATGACGCGTATAGCTGCTCGCATAGTGGTAAAGAGATATGTATGCAGAAATGTACCTCTGGGTACATGAAATAACGACGACTCCGTAATTAGTGTAAATATAATAGCGTCCAGGCTAGCTGTATTACTCCACACTCCCCCACCCCCATCCCAGCTCCACACCTAAGTTACAAGTCCATTACTGGATCACATAAGCGCAAAAAATACCGCCAGTAAGATAATTAAACAAGAAGCCCGAATAAGCCTGATAACTGACGATTAGCCTTATTTAAAGCAATCTAAAGTATTAAAAGTAAGATATTTTTAAAGAGAAAATCATAGTCAAAAATCCGTCAGTTTAGAAGGGAATTTAAATGTTATATACGACGGATGTTCGAAAAGAAATGCACTTCGGCGAATTATCTTGGTAAAACTGTCTGAAATGCTGATATTGCTATGACAACCCTTCAACTATTCCCGACGATTAGAAATGCATAGTTTCAACCTGTGAATCCATTCCCGGAAAGCATCACGGTAGGCTAATTTTGGTACTCCTGAGCCACTGATTTATAGCTGAACCAAGAGCCTGTCGTGAATGATATCTGCGGCCAGAAAGGAAGTTTTTTTATTTTTGGAAATAAGAAAAGGTCGCAGAGTGCTAGATCTGGGGAGTACGGAGGATGTCGAACGACTTAAACATTTTCCGACTTTAGGAAATTATAACTTCAAACTTATGAGCCCGTGAATTGTCATATAAGCGACGAACATATCAGAAACCTCTAATCCGAGCCTTCTCTGACCCTAAAAGCCTTTTTTTGTTCTTCTTTTTTTGTGTGACTTATTAGGGTCAGAGGAACTCCTATAGTGAAAATAGGGGGGGATTACTAAAAGCACACAGTCCTGCACTTTCAACGATGTTTGCGGCGTCGGGTCGCTTTATTACAATAATTTAGACTAACAAATCTATCAATTAATGTTTATTATACCAAGCTGCAATGATGAAACTGCACCTTTATCGATTGTAGTGACACGATAAAACATTTATGTTTTGAAATACACTTGTATTTACTATATCCGCCATATTGTCATTTTGCATATTAATTAAATACCAGTGATATTCTCGCGCGAGATGAAGGCATTCATTGTCCCTCATCAAATAACTCCACTATCAACCACGTGTATCAACTGGCAACATAGAGGGATTTAAGGAGTGGAAAAAACATTTCACGGTATTATTCGGATTTAAAATTTAAAGATAAACAATTGGATATTGTTCGGAGAATTGCGAGTGTCAAAAGGAAAAGTTGGTCGCAATTTTGAAAGTGTCTTAATTTTGCGGGAAATATTTATCACCGCACCGGTCACGATCACGTGACTGTTGACCTGATTAACAAATATAGGATACTTAATATTTTTTAACTTCGTCTGGAAAGGGTTGACCGTTACAGCTTTAAAACGATTAATATAACAGATTTTTCGGTTCAGATAGGTAAACAAATATATTGATAATCACTTTAGATGCTGAAATGTTAATTCAATGCATACTTTCTTAGATATATTGACTTAAAAAACAAGAGGGTAGATCCTCTCCCTCGCAGGAGAGGAGATCCCCGTGTTTTTACTATAGGAATCGCTCTGACCGTACACAGTGAGATGAAATATCAAAATTGTAAAAAGGCCTAGTAAGCCTGAGACGGCTCGGATTAGGAAACCTCTAGTTGGGCGCCGTTGTTGGAAGTATTTCTTCAGTTATTTAAGCACCACATCACGGTAAAATCTGCCTGTGACACTTTTACCCTTCGTTACTGGAACTTGTATGAATAAACCTTGATTTGTCAAAAACATAGTTTGACAAAAAAAAATCGCGCTCTGCGTTCTTTTGGCAATAATAGGTATGTTGGCATGTTACCCACTTTTCTCACTGGTTGAAAATAATATACGTACGTTTCGTCACCATTGACCACATTTGAAAATTGCCTTTGTCATATTTCGGAAACATTGTCAGCAATCTTTTGGCCAACATTATGCGTACCTCTTTTGCTCATCAGTCGAATGGTGAGGTTCCGTGAGGTGAGGTATATCGTGCAGTTTTACTTCGACATTACAATTTGGTGAAGGGGGTCGTCGGCTGGCTAGATTTTGACAGATTCTTCACCAGATGCAAATTTCATTTTCCAGCGCAGAACTGGTGTATAAGATGCATTGTAGCATCAAAAGCATGTTCTATTTCGGAATAAATCTGCTATGCAGAATAACCAAGTTTAGAGCGAACTTTGATGTAAGCCCTAATTGCCTCAATATTATCCACTCGTTTCCCAACCATTCTATAACAGTGGTCAACGACTGACTATATTGAAATGAAAATTATTTAGGAAACGGGTTTACCTACCCATTCATGTACATATCACTGTGTAGGTATTGAATAGAGACAGCCATGTGTATAAATATCTATGGGAAGCCGTAACCGTCAAAATGTGGATATTTACAAACCATTCAATGACAGGCCGTTTAATTCAACATGAGTCTTTTGATGACGTTCATATTGATTCGATGCGACGTGTAAACTCTGTTCATTCGTTACGAAGTGAATTAATACGGTTCGAAGTGAAATGATACGGTGTAAAATGTCAAACCATACGACGCAAATAGAACTCATTCAGTGCAATGACAAACCATTTGACAATACAATAAAGTACAAGTCGGTACGATGAAAACTTAAACGATTCATCGAAATATTTAAAGTGATACACAACAAAGTAAATCAGTATGATGCAATATGAATCAGTTTAACCCAAACACATTTAGTCTGGTGGTAAGTAAAACAATCGGACGAAAACAAAGTCGGTGCAATCCGTTCGACAGAAACTGATTTCGTTACAAACGGTAAGATAGCGGCAGCACTGTCGGTATTTGATTAAGCTGCAGTTGGCCGCCGGATGTTCATCCCACCCTTTTAGAATTATTATGATGTGAGATTCACTTAACATAATACCTTGGATGTTTCGTACCCTATGATTTAATGTTGTATTACGTTATAGTCATTACTAGGTTCGCCCCTTTTTTAGGCTCTCAGAACAATTTCGGTCCGTCCGTCCGTCACACTTTCTCGTCCGGAGCAACTTTGAAAGTACTTATGGGTCTGCATCGAAACTTCACACAATGATAAAGGACACTTAGATCAAGTGCAGAACGCAAGAACCGCAACTATGTCTTCATTCAATATATATAGATTATTTCCCTTTGTTATTGTATACTTATAATTTTTGTCCAGGGCATAACTTCGAAAGTACTTATGGGACTGCATGAAACTTCACATAACGATAGAGGGCAATAAGAGGAAAAGCAGAGCCCAAAAATCGTAACAACTCTGTCTTCATTCAAAATAGAGTTATTTCCCTTTGTTATGTACGTATATTTGATCGGAATTTCAGGCAAAGTCGGAAATAACTATCCCCGCACCACAAGTAGGCTTTTCAGCCTCTCATATGCTGCAATATATGATGATTTTGCTGGGCCACAAAACTTGCAATCGGATATGATCGCACCAATTTCTTGTTAGGTTTAATTCCACTAAATCAGCCGGATGTGCTTGCCTGATGCATACCGAAGCATTGTGGTGTAGTGGTTATAGCGTCTACCTTGCATTCGGGAGGTCGTGGGTTCGAGTCCCCTGACCGCGTCATACCAAAGACTTTAAAAATGGAGTAGTCACTTGTAACCCTTGCCTGACGAGCAAATAATGGGTAGTGCTACGACTGATTGACCAGTGTCAGAATAATGTGACTGGGTGGGTGGGGGTATCATGTCTACTACGGCGTGGTATTCCAGTGTGGCAGCACTATAAAGAAACCATTGAGTTCGCTGCTTCAAGTAGACATATCATCACATCACACAACAACACACAGATAAAAGTCCAGACATTGTGCCTATAATCGTCGGGTAGGACGCCTGTCGTAGGTGGAGGGACTATAATCCTTAGAAATACACACACACGCCTGATGCATCGAAAGTAGTTCTATATTAAAGAGTGCTAATCTTCTTTTTTTTCTTTAAAACCCTTTTTTAGTGCAATTTCCTGTTAATTTTTGGCTTTAACTGTATTCTGGACATGTTGTTGATATTTGAAAAGGGAGCTCATCATGTTTTTGACATTTTTTTATATAAATTTCAGAAGTGAAAGTAGACAGGATACGAAATTGCAAGGGGTAAAAATAGCTTTGACCTTTGACCCGGTGTTAGTATACAACTGAAGAAATGTTTCTTAGAAGGTATTAAACCCCCTATTTCCTTGTTGATGTTTAATAGCAGACATGTTTATTTGCTTAGTAAAGTAAGTTTCCCAAAATTCTAACCAGATTTGAGTTTTTAACAGGTTGTCAACATTCTAACTTTACTATGGAAGGGCAATGGAGACTCATTTACGCTATTATAACCTATAAGGCGAAATCATGTATTTTTCAGAATTGCATAAAAAATGATTTTCTAGGCATTTATTTTGTTTGGATATGTAATTTGAACTCAGAAACATAGAAAAAAAATCAATTTCAGACATTTAGACCATTTTAGAGTGTATTTGGCAACTTGTCCTCATTTTTTCTGATTTTCTCTAAAAAATTGATTTTTTTTTTTTTTTTGGGTGGGGGGGGGGGAGTTTTTGTGAAAGATATATGGAAAAATGTGTGGTATTCATACTCAGGGATGCAAAACAAAGCCACCAGAGTTGATTTGATGACAAAATGTTGAACGGTTGCTGAGATATTGCATTTTTTATTATTTCTTAATTTCGCGTCAAAATCGACTCGATTTAGTGCATGGTCAAGCGCAGGTAAATCGCAATAATTTCAAGACAAAGTCATTCGGCATTGCGAAACAAGTCAAAATGTTCTTTTATTAAGTTGTTGGATTGAATCGACCAGTTTAATTATAAAACATGATACAAAAGTATTCCATTTAGGTTTAATTCCACTAAATCAGCCGGATGTGCTCGTCTGGTGCAGTCGAAAGTAGTTCTGTATTAAAGAGTGCTAAACTTGTTTTTCTTTAAAACTTTTTTAAGTGCAATTTCCTGTTAATGTTTGGCTGTAAGTGTATTCTGGACATGTTGTTGATATTTGAAAGGGGAGCTCATCATGTTTTTGACATTTTTTGATATAAATTTCAGAAGTGAAAGTAGACAGGGTACGAAATTGCAAGGGGTAAAAATAGCATTGACATTTGACCCGGTGTTAGTATACAACTGATGAAATTATTCTTAGAAGGTATTAAACCCCCTATTTCCTTGTTGATGTTTAATAGGAGACATGTTTATGTGCATGATAAAGTAAGTTTCCCAGAATTCTAACCAGGTTTGAGTTTTTAACAGGTTGTCAACATTCTATCTTTACTATAGAAGGGCAATGGAGACTCGTTTACGCTATTATAACCTACAGGTATTCTTAGGCTGGTTTGTTATTGTTTATACTATTTGAGACAACTCAAGCTATCATCAAATAATATTGTCTGCATTAAGTCCCCTTTGAATTATTGGCTTCAGTGGTTCAGAGCTGTTCAGAAATGTTTGGGATTTTAAGATTTTATTTTGATTCTGATTGCAAAATATAAAAATAAATAAAATAACCACTGGGACGGCAGCCAGTCTAAGGTATTCGGTATGTTACTAGTATCGTGTGTACACCGAAGGTTTGTTGGAAATACCTATCTCACACAGCCCAAGTAGACTGTTCAGTCTGTTATATACTGTATTATAAGATAAATTTGCTGGACCACCATACTTTCAATCGGGATATGATCTGACCGATTTAAACGGATTTCGTTAGGTATTTGTATTCTGTATGTCGCTAGTATAGGGTGTACCCCGCAAGTTTGTTGAAAGTACCCCTCCCACACAACCCAAGTTGGATTTTCAGTCAGTTATACACAGCATTATATGATGCATTTGATGGGACACTATACTTTCAGTTGGGATAGGTTTGGACCAATATTAACGGATTTCCTTAGATATTAGTATTTTGTATATCGCTAGTATAGTCTGTACCCCATAGGTTTGTTGAAAATACCCAGCCCACATACCCAAATAGACTTATCAGTCAGTTATACGAAGCATTTTATGATGACTTTGCTGGGTCACCATACTTTCAATCGGGATATGATCGGACCGATTTTAACGGATTTTGTTAGGTATTTGTATTCTGTATGACGCTAGTATAGTGTGTACCCCGCAGGTAATAATAATGGCTGATAAGTCTATTTGGAGTATGTGTACTGGGCGGACGGAAAGACGTACAGACTGACTGTCGAACCATTTTTTCCGTTTCCGTTTCACTTGGCATGTAGTGATATCAGTTTCTGTCGAACGGATTGCGTTTGCATTGCACTGACTTTGTTTTCGTCCGATTATTTTATTTACCACCAGACTAAATGTGTTTGCGTTAAACTGATTCATATTGCATCATACTGATTTACTTTGGTGTGTATCACTTCACATTTTTCGATGAGTCGCTTGTATTTTATTGTATTGCATTAGTTTTTTGTCAAATGGTTTGTCATTATATTTGCGTATCATTTCACTTCGAACTGTGTTAATTCACTTTGTAACAAATGAACGGAATTTACAAGTCGCATTGAATAAATATGTACGTCATCAGATGACTTCATGTTGAATTAAACGGCCTGTCATTGAATCGTTTGTAAATATCCACATTTTGACGGTTATGGTGTCCCATAAATATCAATGTAAAATTACACGTGCTTCTCGAGAAATTCGCCAAGAAATTCGCCGAAGTGCATTTCTTTTCGAACACCACTCGAGATGAAAGCAAACACGGAAATACCCATTGCGGATTATTAGGTTTCACACTGATACGAATTGAATTGAATTGAATGTTTTTTAACGGCTCATCAACACAGTATAGGTTATTTAGAGCCGCCCCAGAGAGAGGGGAATGATACATAGGAATCCGGGAACCTGCCCTACTCTTATTATCGAATAGATTCAATACGAAGTTTTAATGGGAACTGGTAATGTTATTGAGCATTTGTATTCCTATACATTCTATAGTTATAATATAACCCCTCAAAATCATTTAAGGACCACAAAATAGATCAGCAAGAAATACCTAATCTTTGATATTATGGATTTCTTATTCATATAAAAGTTAATACATGTGTGTAATGTAACAATTGTAAAAGAATACAAATAAACTAAACGATTGCGAAAAGACAGTAAATCGTTCAATAACAGCGATTTAAACAAGAGGCCCAAGTGGGCCTGTAGACGCTCTACTGGTATGATGTGATTCAAAAACATAAACATGATAGAGGCCAACCCAAAGAAACATGTTTCCTATATATAACTCTGTGTAAACGTTAGGTTATCGTGACAGCTATTTTGAATATTTGACGACAACGAAAAACACGCACTTGACAGAGGCCAACAACATGAACATGTATATGATATTTAACTAGAATGGAATTAGTGGTAATATGTCGTTTTATAAATGTCCATAAATTTGGTCTAGTGTTAGACATGGCGGCCATCTTGGACTGCAGGCGGCCGCGAAAATCACAAATCTGAGAGGGACTATCCCAAATATCATGGTGATTAAGTTTCATCAAAATCCTTCAAGAGGTTTCACAGAAGAAGTCATTTTTAACTTTTTATGTAAACTTTGTGTCGCCGTGGTGGCCATTTCGATTATTCGACGATAAAGAAAAACACAAACTTGATAGAGGACAACCCAAGGAATATGTTTATGGTATTTCACAATAATGGAATAAGTGGTTTCGGAGGAGATGTCATTTGAAAATTCCTTAAATTTGACCTAGTGTTAGCCATGGCGGCCATCTTGGATGACTGGCAGCCGCAAAAAAACATAAATCTGAGAGGGTCTATCCCAAAGATCATTGTGATTTAAGTTTCATCAAAGTCCTTCAAGCGGTTTCAGAGATGTCATTTTTAATGTTTTCCTATATAAATCTATGTAAACTTTGGGTGGCTGTGGCGGCCATTTTGATTATTCGACGATAACGAGAAAAAAAAACTTGATAGAGGCCAACCCAAGGAACATGTTTATGATATTGCACAAAAATGGAATAAGTGGTTTCGGAGGAGATGTCGTTTGAAATTTCCTTAAATTGCCATCTTGGATGACTGGAGGCTGCGAAAAACACAAATCTGAAGGGGGACTATCCTAAAGATCATTGCAATGAAATTTCATCAAAATTGTTAGAGCGGTTTCAAAGAAGATGTCATGTTTAGCCTTTTCCTATATACTTCTATGTAAACGTTGAGTCATTTTGATTATTCGACGATAACGAAAAACACAAAATTGATTGAGGCCAACCCAAAGAACATGTTCATGGTATTTCACAATAATGGAATAAGTGGTTTCGGAGGAGATGTCGTTTGAAAATTCCTGAAATTTGACCTAGTTTTAGCCATGACGGCCATCTTGGATGACTGGCAGCTGTAAAAAAACAGAAATCTGAGAGGGGCTATCCTGAAGATCATTGTGATTTAAGTTTCATCAAAATCCTTCAATCGGTTTCAGAGAAGATGTCATTTTTAATGTTTTCCTATATAACTCTATGTAAACTTTGGGTGGCTGTGGCGGCCATTTTGATTATTCGACGATGACGAAAAACACAAACTTGATAAAGGCCAACCCAAGGAACATGTTTTTGTTATTTCACAATAATGGAATAAGTGGTTTCGGAGATGTTGTTCATCAAAATCTTTTAAGCGGTTTCAGAGGAGATGTCGATTTTATAAATTTGCTAACAGACAGACAGACAGACGGACGACGGACGAAAAGTGATCCCATCAGCTCGCCTGGCCTTTGGCCAGTAGAGCTAAAAATTACACGATTCAGAACATTGTCCTTCAATTCTATTGAGGTGTATACAAACTAAAAACACAGAATGCCCTGGAGAAAGTAATATAATCATTTGTCATACTGCAAAGAAAATTCTCCCATGAGCCCATGTCTACGTCTCGCGACGTGAACATAGGACGAATTCCCCGTAGGTACCCCATTACTCGAATACACAAAAACAAAATGGCGACAATAACGTTGCCGATTCGTTTAGGAAACCGCCGATTGGTTCCTTCCTATCGCTTTTCTGCGCTTTCCACTGTGTGTAAAAGTCTAAAATAATCGTAAGTGTATTTTTTTGGCAATTTTACAGATAATAAACATTAACGTTTTGATAAAACACGTTTATTTTATTAAAAAATCCGCCAAAAACGACGTTAGAGCGATGACGTCACGAAAATAAACAAATTCGTCTAAATGCTCGAGTGAATATAATTTCAAGGCAGGGAATGTGAGCCCATGTCCACTGTCAAGAATCCTAATAACTAATCGTTTTCCCGCATCAAATCGTTTAAAGCAAACAATAATATATTTAGGGTTGTTTTTTTATGCTATGAATCTCTTTATACAAAAGTTGGACAACTGAAAATGGGCCCGCATTTCTGACCTGGGGTAATTCATGAACCATAGATATATATAAAAAAACATTTCTAAAAAAAATGCCGACAACTGTTCAACGATTATTATGTAAGGTTTGGGCTTTTATTAGAAACGGCGAGCATTTTGGATGTTGTGGCGACCAAATTTTGGTTAAAGTCGACGAAGTAGATCTGAAAAAGTCGTTAAACCGAAAGTTAACGCACGAATAGAGGTTCGAACAACTCACCTTCGGCGTTCGGCTCAGGTGAGCTAAACAAACACCGAGATTCTCAGTTAAATTCCTCTGGAATTATTATCTATTCTTATTCCATTAACTATTCCTGTATTTCAGACTACATGAGTGACTTATGTGGAAAAACATTACTCCTAAAAACCAGGAATGCTATCCGAATGGCACCGTGGAATGACAAATATCCCCATCCGGGCATCATTTGTACCGTGGGCGTGAAATCAGATGTTTTCCGAAACTACCAACTGGTCACGACCTTCAAGTCGGTCAATATGGCAGCTCCAGATACTCGTGGTATTTGTGTTAACTCCAGACTGGATCTCTTCAATGGCGAATCTACACAGCCCAGTCAGCTGATTAGCGGTAAGACATATATACTAAACCAAATTGCTAAGTACCAACCTAAGAATATGTCAATAATATTCTCATTGATTGTTTTGTGTATTTTGAGCTTGATTAGAGATACGCTTTAACTGCAAAATAACGTGTGTAAATCGTCTGCTCTGATTGCATGAACATATTTTAAAACTTTTAAGTCAATGTGTTTTCTTAGAAATAAGTTATAACACTTATACAACTGGGTATATAGGATTTTATTAAGTACTTCGAATTAGTGAAGCTTTCGATGTTCCTAATTCTAAAATATGCCAGTTAAAATTATTTTTACTTCATTTTTACTAGCCTTACCACTACAAATGCGTTTGCCAAAGAAATTTTCGAAATATTTAATGTTAACGCTGAATTACAGTTACTTGAATTTCAAACAATATTCAATGTAAAGGGAGGTAATTTCAGATTATCCATATTTCATTTTTTATAGGCGGAAAATCTGCGATAAATGGGTCAAATTGTTATGTTTTTTTCTATTATTTCGTACCAATTTAAAGAATTGTATATCTTTAAGCGACCTTTGACTCATGCTGTGTGTTTTATCAGTACATTTCATGTTTTCATATAAAGGGAGGGTAACTCTCAAAAGATGTAACAATTTAAACCTTTGGCGGTCTAACCTATGCTTAAACCACAATGACCTAGATTTTCACCCTTGACCCTGGACCCACCTGCACTAAGCCAGTATGACCCAGATTTTGACCTTGAGCCACCTGAGCCACCTCCACGGAGCCTCAGTTGCCACTACTCTCATTAAGACGATAGGACCTTCATTTTTCATCCGATCTTTACCAAACTTTATCAGATTGTTAATGTCAATGAAAGCTCGAACACGTTTGAAAACCAGCCATATCGGACCAGTAACAGCGGAGTTATGGCCCTTGATTTAGTTAAAATGCTATATTTTGTTTCGTTAGGACGATAGGGGCTTTATTGTTCATCCGAACTTTATCGAACTTGATCAGATTGTTAATGTTAATGAAAGCTTGGACAAGTTCAAAAGCCAGCCGGATCGGATCAGTAACAGCTGAGTTATAGCCTTTGATTTCGTTATAGATGCTATAAGTTGCTTCTTTAGTACAATAGGTCCTTCATTTTCCATCTGATCTTACTGATCTAACCAAACTTTACCAGATTTTATGAATTTTTTATGAATTTTTTTCTTTTCTTTTTTTTTTTTTTTTGATTTTTTTTGTTTCAATTTTTTGTTTTGATTTTTGTTTTGCTTTTCTTTTTTTTTTTCTTCTTTTTTTTTTAGCTCTATTGGCCAAGTTCGAAAACATGCCAGATCGGACCAGTAACAGAGGAGTTATGGCTCTTGCTTAGTTAAAAATGCTATACCTTGCCTCGTTAATATGGTAGGGCCTTCATTTTTCATCTGATCTTTACCAAACTTTACCATATTCTTTAGTTATGGCCCTTGATTAAGTTATAAATGCTGTATTTCCCCAAATCTTTCAAAAAAACAACGTAAATTGCAGTCACTCGCTTCATTGATGTTATAATAGCCATGTTAGCCAGTAGAGCGTCCACAGAACCTCTTGGGCCTCTTGTTGAGTTAGGCTCTGGACAAGAATTATAAGTATAACATTAAAAAAGGCAATAACTCTAATTTGATTGAAGACAGAGTTAAGGTTTTTTTTGCTCTACACGTTCTCTCATTGCCCTCTATCACATGTGAATTGCCATTGCAGAGCTATTTAACAGTTTTTGAGTTCAGCTCCAGACAATAATTAAAAGTATAAATTTACAAACAGTAATAACTCTAATTTAAACGAAGAAAGAGTTATGGTTTGTGTGGAGTGCACTTTCTGATATTGCCCTCTATCATTGTGTGAAGTTTCATTGCAGTCGCTTAAGTAGTATTTGAGTTATTGTCCGGGCAATATATTCAGACGGAAGTACTGACGGACAGACGGACAAAGCGGCAATATGCGTTCCTTCGGAGAGCATAAAGATAACAATAATGTTGTTGTTTTATATAAAAGTGATACGTTTCTTTTGACTTTCAGTATAACACCTCTCTTTATTTCGCATTCACATGTAATAGATCTGTAATTTCAGGACCCAGTGGTATCTGCGGTAAATATGCTAAAAAACGGCAATATGCAACAACACAGAACACTTTGTCGCTTCGCTACCAAACCAGCCGTTCATTCGTCCGTTCCTTCCAATACTTTGAAGAGGTCATAACCCCCTTCCATTATGGTAGTAAGTATTATAACAATTGTACTATTTACTTCCCGAACAAGCTCTAGAAATTTTCAAACATTCAATAAATTCCATTGTAGGAATTGAAATGAATTGAATGTTGTTTAACGGCTCATCAACATGTTATTTAGAGCCGCCCCAGAGAGAGGGGAAGGATACATAGGAATCCGGGAACCGTGCCCTACTCTTATTATTGAAATAGATTCCTATGGTTCTTTAACGTGCTCGGAGGATAGACCGATACACGGGACCGCCCGGTTTACGTCCCCATCCGACGGACGAGTCTAAGGGAAAGTGTCTTGCCCAAGAACACACCGACGAAACTCAGTGACACCACGGAGGATTGAACCCGGGGCCTCCGGTTACAAATCCGCCGCGCTACCGGAACACGGCATGTACTTAGATTAGTTTCTGTTCAGGTATTTCTACATAGAGAGCATTGCTCCTCCTCAAATAATAAATGTTATTGTAGGCGGAACTGAAATGTGTAGGTTGGTGATCGTATTCATATTTCCGAAATCTTTATTAAATTTTGTAAATATTCTGAATATACCTTCACTTGTGAAATAAGTTTCTTCATAAAAATGAAACGTGTGCATGTCTACAATATATTGCATACAGTGTATTGAAACCGACGTGCCAGCTCATGTCTGCGGTTTGAACATGTTTTGCTTTGACAATTTTAATTTATCATTAATCGTTATAGATTGTATCTGCAAAGAATGATTCAGAAAAAAATGTTTCATAATGTTTGATAGCAAAGTATGTTTAAAGGGACACTGTCCGTAAGTAAGCAGATATTGAGCGTATCCAAATAACTGCCTGATTTCTATTCAATGAAATGTATATATGAAAACATTAGCATAGACCCAGATAAGCCTGTAGTAATACATTCGTGAGTTTGAAAAAAATAAAATGTGGGACCCACATTATTTATATTGTCTGCTGATCACATGAAATCCATTAGCGCATTAGCTTTTCTATGTTGTATCTCTTACAGTTATTACAGTCGGTAGCGAGCTCGAACATTGCAACGTTCCACTATTATTACCCGCGAATGTAATTTTAGTGTGGGTTACGAGTTCAACCCCACGAAGCGGTACTTCTTTTTTTGTGCCGCTATTGAATTCCGTCAAACAATCTTGGTTTTATTTAGTAAAGATTCAATAGTGTGTTATGTTTGTCAACGTAATTATTTTGTGTTTTATAGTTACAAGTTACGGACATTTTCTCTTTAACCCAAATTGTCATTTTCTAGAGCTGGTATAAAACGCATGGATATTGTCAATCAGGCATACTATAGAGCATGTTCCCAAAACATCGTATGAGAAGCACAAAATAGCCTTTGATGTAATATATTTTAAAGTATGTGATTAAATTGAATTGGATTTTATATTCGCACAAACTGCTAAGGTCGTATGGCGACTTTCCAGTTTCCATTGGTGGAGGAAGACCCCAGGTGCCCCTCCGGGCAATTTTCGTGCACGGGCGGGCACCTGGGTAGAACCACCGACGTTCCGCAAGGCAGCTGGATAGCTTCTTCACATAAAGATTCCTAGCCCTCTGAGGGATCGAACTCACAGCGGTGTTGGGCAAGTGATCTCAAGTCAGAGACTCTAACCACTCGGCCACGGACGCCCCTAAAGTATGTGATGAAATATTATCAATTTGCGATACAGTAGTTATGTTAAATGCATATAACAAATAATGTATGGTGCTGAGGTCCATATGCAAGTTTATGGACTGGGCAGTTAGACCTAGAATGTTATATGGACCGAAGATGGTTGTCCTGTAGGTACGCGAAGTCGAAAACGAGACGTCGACGTCGAGAGCGAAAACTAGAAGACGAAATCGAAATGTTTGATTTTTCGCCTTCGATATTAAGTTTTCGCATTGGTCTGTACGTACCTATTAGATAAAAATCTTAAGAAAAGACGAAACGATCTTCCATACTGCAACCCGCAATTTTAAACAGGTCCTACAGAACAAGTTTTTTTCCGTGTATAAAACGATAACAGTTGACTTAATTTAATTGCATGACCATATATTTCAGATTGTGCGCGTGACGAGTACAAATGTGCCAACAGGAAGTGCATCCTGAAAACTCTGGTGTGTAACTCTTACGACAACTGTGGAGACGGCAGTGACGAGAAAGGCTGTGCCAGCTTTGTCCTGTCCATTGCCGCAATCATCGGCATTGTCGTCGGCTGCGTGATCTTCGTTAGTATCTTCTGCACCATTTTCATATGCTGCTGTTGTTGCGCGGCCTGTGGATATGAGCGTTTATAGACGTGCGTGCAGGGCGGATCCATGTTAGGGGCGTGGGATTTGTCAAGCAAAATTTATTCCCACAAAAACTGTTTTTAGCATGAATTAAACCAAAGACATAAATTTAATAACGGTATCTGGTTAAACGGCTTACCGTGTTATTTTATAGAAGCCTGTCAGACTCATCGTTCTTTCCAAACTACGCTTCCACACCTCAAAATGACAAGTTCATATCTCTACTGACCATTGACGTTAACAAATTGAAACCAGGATTCCACGTATGAGCAAAGAAAGAGGATTGCCGAAAAAGAAATTATTTCAGTAAAACATTCTGGCAGCGTTTAAAATACATTTGTAAGATAAAATAAGGTTAACTTTGACATCAAGTCAAACCATTTAATTCATCATAACCACAAATAATATTCCAGGAAGCATGCTCACGGTCGGTTATCTTTTGGAAAGCTTGTTTGATTTGTTTCTGTACACCCCTGTCAATGCAGGCATTAGTTTTTATTCATGCAGCTAGGACATTTGAACAGCAACAACAAATACAAACACATTTTTAATACAATAAACAGCAAACACATTAACGCAAAAATATATGACTAGAAAATTACAAATAGCATTATATGAGCATTATAAAATTATAAAGATACATTTTGTTTATTTACATTAAAGTCGATGTAAGAAGAGAAAAAAATTCACAAGATGATTATTATTTTCAATTTAGAAAAGTTTCTCAAAATGTAAAGTGTTTGGGTTCAGCAGAATGTTCCTAGCAGTATACCTTTTTTCTATCTAGAACGAAATATTGACAATTAAAAATATAATTGAATTCATCTCCAAGAGAATTATTATTACATAAATTGCATGTCCTTAGATTTCTATCAACGTTGAAAAACCTACCTTGTTCAATTGGTAATTTATTATTACAACGATAATGACATAGAGAAAAAGCAAGATGTTTTGGTATCAATGTTAACTATTTTTCAAATTGGAATGTATGTTTTGAAAATTCTGTAATTTAAATACTTACGGTAATTAAATACGCAATCAGACAACGTCTGCACATACTGATCTTTAATTCTTGCTTTTAAAAGTATATTAAAATGGAACGGAGATAGGACAGACTGGTTGGTCCAATATTCAGCGAATTCTAAGTGGTTAAATGATGATTTAATATAATCAATCCAAGGTCACTGATATATATTATTTTATCTAATTCATACATTAGCCTATACGTACTATTTGTAATTTTGTCATGTTTACTATTTATTACTTTGCACCAATAAATTCTACTCTTGATAATTGTGTCCAGAGGCAGAACCCCAAGCTATCCATATACCATTACATTAGGAGTAGATTATTTTAATTAAGCGGCATTTTCAAGTATTTCAAATGAAACTGGTTAATAATATTTATGTTACCAGTACTCCTTAATTCTGACCCAAATAAAATTGGGCAAACCATTGTATCAGACAAATGTAATTGCAAATCTAATTCTAAGCATAGATTTATAAACCTTTTAATGACAAAATACATGATGGCTTCTTGATCACATAAGTATTTCATAGTTTTGTTAAATTTTCCATTAAAATTAAACTTTACACAAAGGTAACTAAAATCATCAACAACATCAAGTTTCATATCATTGTAAAAAAAAAAGGACGGGATATTTTTACATTTACCCTAAGAAAAAATAACAACTTTAGTCTTATTTGCATTAACTTCTAATTTCCAAGTATCATGGCATCTAAAGCTAGCTGTAGATCAGATTGAGATTCAGGATAACTGCAGTGTCATCCGCATGTAACAAAAGAAAAAGCTTTAAATACACTTCAACAGTACCATCATTAAGACCATCAGTAGTAGTTCTAGACAATAAATCTAAACCATTATACTTGCTCGAAATAAGCACAACAATAGCATTTAAAAATATAGAAAATAATATAGGCGATAAATCTTCACCTTGACGAACTCCGGTGAATTATATAGGCGATAAATGTTCACCTTGACGAACTCCAGTGAGACTTACGAAGAAATTTGATAAACCATTATTACTTTTAACACATTATTTACCTTTTTCATCAATTGAATAAATAATCTTAAACATACTACCATCTATATTGTTATGCTGTAGATTTTTCCATAGTTATAAGCGACTGACCGAGTGGAACGCTTTACGGTAATCTATAAATGTGCAATACAACTTTTTATTTTTATGTCGGTAAAAATCAACTAGCATTTTCAAAGTAAATTATGATCCACTGTACTATATTGTTTCTAAAACCTGTTTGTTCCTCGCAAAGTAAACCTGAATTTTAAAAAAAAATGTTTAGCCTATTATTCACGATACTGCCATTTTTGCCACCGATTAGCAAAGGATCAACTTGCGTGAGAGGTGTTGCACTTTACATTACCTCTCATGAACAGACTCAATAAAACCGAGTCTGCTACTTTTATCTCTTGTTTGTGTTTGTTGCTTCCAAGCGATCCACTTTTCAGTATGTATTTACTATAACGCAGGCTTTGGTTACCGGCTTTATAGTAAGAAAATGACCAAAGAACGGGACATTTCCACAGAGTTTATCAAAGGCTCACATACATCACAGGGTTCCACGTAAAAAATCAAGAACTAAGTTTTTAAAACCATGTATAATGAGAGACTGCATATCTACCATGATATGTAGGTCATTATTTAGCCCGTATTTGTTTTATAGAAATGTGTGTCAAATGCATGGAAGTTATACATTTTACCTGATATTACCATCTGATAATATGCATATTTCATCATTTGCGTGTATAATATCCATTTTAACCACGATAGAGGCTTCAATTTTATATTGAGATAGTGTAGACTGCTCGTTTTATTGCGCGATAATAAATAATGACATGCTAATGTGTCTATGGTACGAATAGTTCGACGTATTGTTTGAATACCTGATACTAGCCGGTTTTAGGGTGATGACAACAAAGGCGAACATATACTGTTGATATGGTGGCACCGTTATTTTATATGCCCTCTTGCTTTTGCTATCTCGATTGCTGATGAGGGGGCTGGCGTGGCGCAGTCGGTAGCGCGACGGATTTGTAACCGGAGGCACCGGGTTCAATCCTCCGACGTGCCACTGAGTTTCGTCGGTATGTTCTTGGGCGAGACACTTTCCCTTAGCCTCGTCCGTCGGATGGGGTCCCGTGTATCGGTCTATCCTCCGAGCACGTTAAAGAACCATAGAAATATATTCGATAGTAAGAGTAGGACACGGTTCCCGGATTCCTATGTATCCTTTCCCTCTCTCTGGGCGGCTCTAAATAATCTATACTGTGCTGATGAGCCGTTAAACAACATTCAATCAATCGATTGCTGATGAAAGATTGCTAAGTATTATATATTTTGGATTACTTGCATAACTATGGAAGAGTCTATGAGTTGATTGTACATTTAATCAATCTAAAAAAAAAATCCATATTTGCTTATAGCTAGTGAGGATTGATCTAGACAATCACGTGTGTTACAATATTTTGTGTTCATCATAATGATGTTTTTGTAAGAAAGAATAAATGTTATTTTGGTATTTATGCTTTGTTGTTCACTTGGAGTAAAATATATGAGATGAGTTTTGAGATATCCTTAAATCTGAAAGGCGTGTACCTTACAGACACGCCGAACACACTTGAGGAAAGTTATGGTGGTACTTGTCAATGACGACCGACTTCAAGGGTATATGGCTTGAAGTTTTTATCAAGTATTAAAACTAGCTTTTCATTATATTAATCCTGTATCATTCTAACTTATTCTTCCTTAGGTTTAAATAGTATTGCTGCAATATAATCAACAGTTTGTAAAATGCCAAAACAAGTTGCTTTATACTATTCGTAAAATGTATATTAATGAATAAACAAATGCAAGTTATGTAGAAAAACGAACGGGACACGGCGAGTATTTTGTCGTGTGTCCCTTTAAATGTAATCAAGATAAACCAGAGCGGAGTTCTAGGACAAAATCCTAACACACGACAAAATCCTTACAGACTACAAAATCCGAACACACGACAAAATCCTAACACACGACAAAATCCTAACAGACGACCATGTCGTATGCTGTTATCGATAGTTGTATTAAACTTTCAGGAAGATTCATACCGAGCGGACATTCCGGACACAATCTATTCTGAATAGGATATGACCTAGAACTCCGCCATGGATTATCTTGGGTTACATTTAAATACGTCTGTCGGCATTAGTTGCGGCACTCCAAAATGTCCATCACGGACAAGGAAAATTCAACAACTACCCTTCCCAATCACCAAAACTGTATTAGAGGTTCGGTTTTGTATGCGGTCATGAACTGTTCACATGTACAAATACAAAGGAAATGTCAGCAACCATTCTACAATGCTGTATAACGCAACTATACAATGGTGTCGTCTCGTTGGTCTGATGATGGCCAACGCGCATTTCGATGTTCAACCAGCTCGATGAGACAATCAGTTTGTGTTATTCAAAACAACTAAATCACAGCGCAGTCTGCACTGATCAGGATTTACAATGTCCGTCTGCTGATCAGTCAACACCCCTTTGTCAAATAAATGAAATGGTCTTAATTCAAAGAAAGAACAGTCCATTATATATAAGTAGCGGATTAAGGGTTAACTATGCGACAAATGATTATTTATTACGACACTAAAAAAAAAGACCAGGGTCCATATACATAAAGCTTCTTAGCTTAACTTAAGTCAAAATTTAGCAATTATTTAAACACCTTTTTCTGTCGATTTAAGACGTTTTACTTC
This sequence comes from Cyrtodaria siliqua, assembly GCA_037043455.1. Taxonomy (NCBI): domain Eukaryota; kingdom Metazoa; phylum Mollusca; class Bivalvia; order Adapedonta; family Hiatellidae; genus Cyrtodaria; species Cyrtodaria siliqua. The sequence goes on along the minus strand of JAWPHD010008659.1, from coordinate 62,720 downwards.
AATTGTTGATAGGTTGTGGATAAATAATACCTCCAGCTAAATAGTTATCTTAAAATAGATGGTTTGTAGTGTCCGTGAGAGGTTAATAAGGATATTTAAAAAATATATTAACATCTTAAACTTTGACTTAAGTAAAATGTTCCACTTAAGTTGCTTTATGAATACGGGAACTGGGTGTAGCACAGGCATATTAATTATTAGGTCCACAGACACTGACCCGACACAGACACAGAACACAGGCCACTTGAACAAGATTATATAGAGGATATGTGTTGTTCTGGAGTGAATTACAGATTTTATTTCATCTCGAAGTGTGAAGTGTGAAAAACGTATATTTTCACGAATGCGAAGCATGAGTAAAAATATTAAAATTTGATCACTTCGAGATGAAATAAAATCTGTTATTCACGACAAAACAACAGTAAGTAAGTAAGTAAGTAAGTAAGTCAGTAAGTCAGTAAGTAAGTAAGTACGTAAGTACGTAAGTAAGTAAGTACGTAAGTAAGTAAGTAAATAGTTTATTAAAGTGACATGTGCATATACAATTCAAAATCAAACATATATGAAATAACTGAAAATTAATCACCCGGCCCTACTAGTAGTTCCGGCAGTGAAAAAATAAAACTCTATATTTCACACGTATGAAATACCACTTTTATTTCATTGCTAAAATCCACTATTTCACTGCTAAGCATAACATAAATCATAGTATAGGCCTACATGTAATGAAATTTGAAACTAAGACCAACGTCTCTCCTATATGTCGTAAGGGGCAACTAGGTGAGATGAGCAGTCAATCGTTCAAACTCGCTCATTTCCGTACATCATCGGAAATAATGCGACTGACGAGCAGTCAGAACGTGACGTGTGTCTGCAATATAATTCTATACATGTATCGATGCATATTGTGGAAGAATCTGGAATGTTCTTTTTTTATGGTGTCAGATGACGTTTTTTATTGTAATTCTCATAAGAACGGCATAGTGATATTGAAGTAAAACGTTTTGTTTGTATATAATATGTATTAAGTAGACTATGATACTGCTATTACCACGCGTAATGATTTTCATATTCGTACATACATCCAAACATACACGATGATGGACAATAACAAGGGAATGTAATTCACAGTCCAAATAAAAGTAATCGCTTTCTTGTAGTTCTACAAATACTGAGTTCAACGAGCATTCTTTTGACGACGATTCAAATTTACGCCAAATACAAAATGGTACAACGTTTAATATTGTGCATGCAATTCATATTCCGGCAATGAAAACTTGATACTTTAAGTTATCAACGTATGTGTAGCTGAGTTTCCTTATTACTGGAAATCTGTGAACGGCTATTGCGAACACGTGATATAAATTGGCGCACTGAGCACATATGTACAAGCAAACTACTGGAGCGCACTCTATAAACGAGGACTGATATCCAGAAAAGTGTTCAGCTTGCTACAATACTAACGGAGCTATCCCGACCAATACATCTCTTAAACTAAGAAACAAAACATGAAGTATCCGCTTTAGTTTTGCCCTTTTGCACACGGCTACCAAGAAGGTCACGCCGTTCAGAAAAATAGTTCAAAATGCTACCAATGTAATTGCTTTTACAAGGTCCTGAATGTCTGTGCATTCTTTTTTTTTATTTACTTCTGGATTATCCAGGTTAGCACTTTAATTATCGTTATCACTCATGTTTACCTTATATGTCGTTGAGTTCGTGGTCCAATAGTAGATCGTCGGACTCCAGATCGAGAGGTCATGGGTTCGATCCTCGCTGTTGTCATATTATTTATCCCTGAGCAAGTTAGTTAATCCACTTTGCTTAGTACTGGTTCTACACAGGAAGCCATCGAGAGTGAGGTGATTAATATAAGTTTCAAGAACTTGTTTCGCAATCGATGCAAAAGAGATTTGTTTAAACAAATTTTGCATTGGAAAATACATTTCAAACATTAACCATTATATACTTAAATAGTTGCCAGATCTAAGAACTAATGTTCTGCTTAATGTTATCGTTCTTGGTAAATAAATGCTGTCACTTTTAATCAAGAACTTTTTTTTTAAATTTTATTTTTTAATTTAATAATATTTTATTGCAGATATGTTACAACATCACAATATTCATAGAAACATATGCAAATGGATTGAACTACAAGTTATTACAACATTAGTTACAGTTCTCTCCAGGTGCTTGGCGCAAGCGTGTCAATTCTAGAATGGCGTATTTAAACCATAAAAATCAGACGAACAAATGTCTATCTGCTTATCTTCTTACAACTCGATAAAAAGCATCCGCCATGGCATAACAGTATTTTGAAACTGTTAAAAAAGTAGTTTTAGATATGATATACGCACTGTTAGACCGTATAAAGCTCCCACGCATAAAGCTCCCCGGGGAGCATTATGCGTACCTTACATCCGCTTAAAGCTCCCCTGTAGCTTTATGCGGAAGACATGTACATATGATTTTGAGCTAGTCGACAAACGTTTCGCATAAAGCTCCCTAACTAGATGATGATCAATATCATCGTAATAAAGAAGCAAATCATCATCATCATCATCATCATCATCCTCAAAAGCAGCAGCAGCTGCACCAGTCAGTCTTCTTTATCATCATCAACATCATAAACATCATCATCATCATCATCGTCATCATCAACATCATCATCATCATCAAAAGCAGCAGCAGCAGTCAGTTTCTTTATCATCATCATCATCATCATCATCATCATCATCAGCATCATCACCATCATAAACATCACATCATCATCATCATCATCAACATCCTCAACGTCATCATCAACTTCATCATCATCATCATCATCAAAAGCAGCAGCAGCAGCAGTGAGCGTCTCACACCACAATTAATTTTCCATAGTGTCCCATTGTAATGTTTTTGTTCGTGGCATAGAAATAAAACAGATTTTGCAATATGTATTTATGCTTAAATTCTTCATTGATCCAATATCTGTATGTTATTAACTTTTAACAAATATTTACCAGATTGAACTTTTTTTAATTTCATGTTTGCGTGACACCTATCAAAATTTAGACAAAAATACAACCCCGTGGAGATTAGACCCATGATGTGTAAAATGAGGCAGAATTAGCTAGAAATCTTATATCAACATGCATTTTTCTGTGATCTCTTCCTAAAATGCTGTAGATTTAGAACCTGGTAAAGATAAATCAATGTATCCTGTAAAATGTAGAAAAGCGAACTTGTTTTTTTTATCTACCTCCTTCATCTGTAGGGCACGAGTATTCAAGGGAGATAATAGTGGTGTGAGTCCTGAGTCTTCTTTATCATCATCATCATCATCATCATCATCATCATCATCATCATCATCATCATCATCATCAAATTATCCTTATCACTGACCAAGGTACCCAATGTACTCGTAATACGTAAAACAACAATTTATAGCTACATGTATATTTAAAACTTTTATAAAGTTATATAACAAAGTTGCTTCAATATTTTTAGAAGCACTTAACTGTACTGATGAAGCAATGTTATAGCAATCTGCCAGTAATTATTGTCTATACCAAATGTCCAATATTCTGTACCACGTCGATGATCGTACACTGTGCAAAACCACAACAACATCTTGAAATAATTTGTTAAAAAGCAATAATAATAATAATAATAATAATAATAATAATATGATGATGATGATGATGATGATGATGATGATGATGATGATGATGATGATGATGATGATTAAGAAGAAGATGATGACATAGAAGATGAAAAAGGGAAGAAGAAGAAGAAGAAGAAGAAGAAGAAGAAGAAGAAGAAGAAGAAGAAGAAGAAGAAGAAGAAGAAGAAGAAGAAGAAGAAGAAGAAGAAGAAGAAGAAGAAGAAGGAAGAAGAAGGAAGAAGAAGAAGAAGAAGAAGAAGAAGAAGAAGAAGAAGAAGAAGAAGAAGAAGAAGAAGAAGAAGAAGAAGAAGAAGAAGAAGAAGAAGATTGGTGATGGTGGTGATGATGATGATGATGATGATGATGATGATGATGATGATGATGATAAAAATATTATAAAAAAAATAAAAAAAATAAAAAATATATATATTTTTATTGATGTATTGTTCTTAATATTATTATTTATGTCTTGTTCTTATTCAAGCTTGAGAGCTTCATGCGGATTGAGTATACATCCTCTCCGTATAAAGCTCCCCGGGGAGCGTTATTCGGAGGGAGCGTTATGCGGTGCTAAAACCGACGTATAATGCTCACCAGGGAGCGTTATTCGGAGGGAGCGTTATGGGGTGCTATAACGCACATATGCCGTACTTTATGTGCCGTACTTAGATATGCTATATAGTATCTAGAAAGTTGCGCCGTTGTCATGTGACATTGTAAGAAAAATGGATTTTTTTTCCCGGACATATTCGTCTGCATCGAATATGCATTTACATATATTATTTAACTGCTTGGTTCGATTATAAGGACATCATTCATTTGATGACCGTTGTGTTCATCCGCTCGCTCGTGAAAAGAACCACACGTCTACCATCTCTGAAGGATTTCCCTATGATCGATCGCAGCAGTTAAATAATCTCTGTTTATTAAAATCAGAACGATTTTCGATAACCTATTAACGTATGTTCCCATCATATTTGTTTTATTTTTATCACCGACTTTATAAATGACCTTGTAGCATTATTATTGGTCTTATTTATGTCACTTTATCGTTGACCCCGAACATATACGGCTTTATATCTCGTCTATGGACATAACATGCATTTTATGTGCAGAATTTATTTTACTCAGTATACTCGTATATAGTTAACAAACGTATTAAGCACCCTGATGTATAACTGTTTCAATTGTTTTCTAAGTATAGAATAGAGCATGAGTTTTGCACGTGTACGGGGAGATAATGCATTATCGTCCGTACACGTGCAAGACTCATGCTCTATTGTATTTATACCACAATAACTAACATATGCTGTGTATATCCTCGGGTATTACACGATGCATAGTGTGTATTTAGGCTATTGTGGTGTAAGACAGCTATATCGATTTGAAAGCTGTATGTGTTTATGTGATCAGAGCTGATTTAAACTCATTTGGATTTACATGTTGTTGAAATCTTCAAAGACCGGTATACGGACAAACGGCTTCATTACTTTATTCCATAAAACAATGGTGTCCGGTTGCCACGATATTGTATATTCTTCAGGCCTAAGCAATGGCATGCGCAATTCATCCAGTCTTTATTTCCTCATAATAGAGATTACGGAAACTAAAAAAACAACAACAAAAACAAGAAATACACAGAACAATGAGAATATTACTGACATACGTTTTCTTACTTGCAGAGAAAGTGTCAATTCTTACGGATAACGGGAGGTATACAGTACCATCGTATCTCCCCAGGAAAATGTGGATGGTCTGCCTCCACCACGAAAAATCGACCGTCATATATAGCCTAAAATGTCCTGAAAATTACGCTAAATAGCAGACCGAGAACGCCATTATCATAGATTTAATAACCTTATTGTCAACCCTTTTATGTTTATGATGTCATGTATTGCCATATATTCATATTTGTAGTTATTGTTTGTTTCTGTGCGTGTTTGTGGTTGTCTGTTGTGCGTGAATTCTACATTTCTGTCCGACTTTTATATCTACTTTTACATATTATGAGAATCTTCTATAGACACAATATAAACGGCTTTAACGGACCAAACCATAAACTCGAGTGTCGAATTACATGTAAGAGTTACCAACTCATAATTCATTTTACGCATATTCAATCATGTGTATTTTAAGAACATGTGAATAAACCTATACTTTTAATCGGCACATATACATTATTATATGACCTGAACACCTGGCTAGAGTTTTGATAAACGGCTTTGTAGTGTGATATCGTGCAGTTATTTGGCGGGTTAGTTTTTTTTAACTTGTTTATACCGCACAAATGTACACATCAGTACGGGTGTATCCCTGTTGTATGCACACATCAGTACTATACGGGTGTATGCACACATCAGTACTATACGGGTGTATCCCTGATGTATATATGTGAGATATCCGTTAATTATAAGCTGTTTGATTGCTAAATGTCTTTCTTATCAAATGGACAGTTTCGATCTAAATTAAGGAGAAATGGAAGAGAATGTTCAACAACGCTGTTAAGTGCATTTTATCCCCGTGTGGTTGCCGGGTTAGAATACAACCACTGCAAAGACACCGTCACATGCAGAGGGTAGGAAAGAGTACATGTAGGGCCAATCGAGAAAAATAAACAAAACTGACACTGAATTCTTTTTTGAGATTATATAACTACTCGCAAATAGCGGTAACATTTACATCATTAATAATACATAAGTATCATTGTTCATCCTTCACACTTCAATTTTAGACTAATTGTTAGTTCAGCATTTGAACGTTGTTACAGTTGACTGCAGTGTGGAGGAAGGCACGAACGATAACTCTACGTCACGTGACGGGACTAATTGTATGCTTTTTAGATAACATGTTGCTGCTTGTTTTGGAATATGCGTTTATTCAATTACCTCCCTTTATGGACATATGTTAGTTTTATATGTCTGACACTGTATGTGTGCTATATGTGTATATATACTGTCAGATATTGTTATATGAAAATCTTCTGAACGAGTTTAAGAATCAAATGTAGTAATACAAATGACTTTACAGTCACATGTCTTTAAATGTTCAGTCCACACTCCATTGTGCCTGGCTGTACCGGGATTCTCTGGTGGCTATCAGGGGGAAGGGACTATACTCCTTAGAATTACTCGCGCACACATACTCACGCACTGTCCTTAAATTAATGGTTGTTTACTAATTAGTATATGTTATTGTTTCGTTTGCGGAGGGTTGCGTTATTTAAAGTAAACATTGTTCATCGTTTCGCAAATAAGTTCAATTGATCGTAGTTAAGGATGGTTTATATTTTCCCTTTATACCAAAATTATCCATTTTTTAATTGCTGCCTACAAATATTCAAACAATTTGGTTGTTTAAAAAGCATCCAATGGTTAGGTCTTATTTAGAGGTCATAATGTTATAAAAGAGAAGGGACAACTAGGGGGAAATAATAACTGGAAAACATATAAACATGTATGTGTTTTATTTAAGAAAAGTCTAATAATGGTGTATGCTGATTTAAGGTGGGGGTTATTACACAATAATAGTGTATGCTGAGTTAAGGTGGGGGTTATAAAACAATAATAGGGTATGCTGATTTAAGGTGGGGGTTATTACACAATAATAGTGTATGCTGAGTTAAGGTGGGGGTTATTACACAATAATAGTGTATGCTGATTTAAGGTGGGTGTTATTACACAATAATAGTGTATGCTGAGTTAAGGTGGGGGTTATTACACAATAATAGTGTATGCTGAGTTAAGGTGGGTGTCATTACACAATAATAGTGTATGCTGAGTTAAGGTGGGTGTTATTACACAATAATAGTGTATGCTGAGTTAAGGTGGGTGTTATTACACAATAGCAGTGTATGCTGAGTTAAGGTGGTGGGTGTTATTACACAATAATAGTGTATGCTGAGTTAAGGTGGGTGTTATTACACAATAATAATGTATGCTGAGTTAAGGTGGGTGTTATTACACAATAATAGTGTATGCTGAGTTAAGGTGGGTGTTATTACACAATATAAACACATGTCTAATTATTGTGTCTACACCACAGTAGATAAAACAAACGAATGTGTTACTGTATCCCCTTGTCTCCACACAAACAAATATGGTTCTGCAAACACTTGTCTCAAATCGGCGCACACCTTTGTTTGTTAATTTCGTGTAAAACCTGTGTATCCTATATCGACCATCTATCATTTTGACAGTTTCATCTTAATTTCGTCTTGTCTAGTGTATTGACTGTTGATCTGAACGATATCCTGTCAATATTGCTCCGTACGAAAGCTTTATTAGCTATATATGAATCTTAAAGAGACACGCGGCAATCTTGAGTTTTTAAAACTCACGGAGTCAAGTTAGTTTTTCTACATAGCTCGCATTTGTTAATCAGGTATTAATTATAAGAATAGTATAACGCATTTATTTTTTATTTATTTGTTGTTGTTGTTTTTTCATTTATATTTTATCTTTTTTTATGATTTTGTTTTTGCATATTATTAACTGTTGATTATATTGCACCAGTAATATATTTAAACCTACGGTAGAATAAGACGAAAACCATGAAAACTCATCTTTGTGTTTAATTATATGCAAGCTAATGAAGTCAAATTGATAAAGGATTAATAAATCTAGATGACACTTTTCAATTCTCGATAAAACTTCAAGATTGACATGTGTCCCTTTAAACAGCAAACACCGCAAATGGTCGCCTCCATGGTATCATGTGCACGAAAAAACAAGAAACAGTTGTTCCAATATGTTCAGTTACGAGCAAATTTCAAACCTATATAAAGATGTCAATATTTATTTTAAAATCGCCTAAAACAAAGTAAATGTAATAACTTCAAGCCTGTCTTTAATGGTGTACAATGTTTCCTTGACACCGCAAAGAAAACAATGTTGCGGTTAATGTTGATATATATATCAACTTAAAAGGTTCTCCTCAGTTGGTGTCAAGACTCGTTGTGGAAGTATCGGAAACATTTTAGGAATCTCGGATACATACTGGGACAGATAGAATACAGTTAGAGAAGAAAATACAAGTTGTACACTATGGCAACCGAACTCGACTTGTTAAACAGGGATCCTAATAGCATCAACCCGCATCTAGAAGTAAGTTAAACAAAAATAAAGCAACTCATGCAATCGGAGCTATACATTGCTTTAATTCGTTCATCCAGTTGTTATATATATCATTAGTTTGTTTGAATGGTGTTTTACGTCATTTGTAGCACATGTTACGGTCGATTTATTTTGTGGTAGAGGTACCACCCCATTTTTCTTGGGAAGAACCAGTCCTTTATATATCCCACCAGCCGTAAGAATCAACTCTTTCTCGCTTGACAATTCGAACTCCCAAAGGATTCGGACCCGCAGCGGTGGGGGTGGGGGAGTGGGGGGTGGGGGTCAGCGGTGGGTTGGTGGGGGGGGGGGGGGGGGGGCGAGAACGTTTTTATCATTAGTAAACTCTATAATTATATTCTATGAAAAATATACATTTATAGTTAACGGAAATGTAGCGACACAGCCACACCCTCTTTATTATTGAGAGTTCTGAAAACAATTATCAAAATCGGATGATAAACAAAGAAGATATGATCATTTGACGTTTTTGTTGAAACGGACATGGAAGCGGCCATTTTGAGAGCTATGACATCACGTTTTTAAAAGACCATATATGGAATATTTATAAATATGAAAATTTACTGATTTATAGGGGGAAAATGACAGCAACTGTATGAAAAATATGCAATACTTAATGGCAGTAATGATTTATATGACCAGTAAAATAATTCATTCATTTGCAGTGTGTTTTTTTTCGTTTTAAATTATATTTATCAATATTCCATATATGGTAATATGGAACTATGACGTCATAGTTCCAAAAATTGCGGATCCCATATTCGTTTTAGAACAACCTTTAAATGGTCATATCTTTTTTTGTTTATCATCCGATTTTGATAATTCGTTGACCCTTTTCCAAGTTTTTCAGAACTCTCAATAATAAATTTTGTTTGGCTGTGGCGCTACATTCCCTTTAAATAAACAAACTATTTTTGAAGAACCGATTATTGTTTCCATAGCATCATAAAATGATATTTTAGAAACATTAACACATTATCATAAGCATGCATCAGTATTACCTCAATGGTTATAGCACTGCACATTATACTTGATCACCATTTCTTTAAAATCTTCCGCTTTTGATTGGTTATGAGCTAACAGATCATATTACCCTCCGGCGACCGGAATACGGAAATCAAAATGGCCGACAGCTAAATAAATCCCCGATTCAGTATTATTTTTCTATAAATTCTATTGCATTCTGTTTTGATAGTGTGCACATCCTGCTGTGGTTTTTTTCTTGTTTTGTTTTATTTATTGTTAGAGATCTATTTATATTTGATATTTGATCATCCGCGAAAACAGATGACACATATTCGTCTATTCAAAGATTTCTGTTTTGAAAATTCAAATTAAATATTAATCAGTTATACCGTTTAAGAAGTATATCGGAAGATTTCCAGCAGGAAAATATTCCAACCTGTTTGATTTCAATTCACCCTTCGCCTTTATTTCACCGTTCGCCTTCGACTCAAGGTGAAATGAAATAAAACATGTAGAAATAATCCCATACACCCTGCTGGAAATATTAAGGCGAAGGGTGCAACTAATAGAATTTAAAAAAGACTCCTAGTTACTGCTAGATACATTTCTTATATGTGACTGGACTGTATTTATTCATTCATCGAGTTGTTTTCTTTATCAACGACACTATTTGATGACAAATATTCAGGTATGGTTTCACAAACCCGTTTAAATAACCGCTTATTATTTCCATGGCAAGTTAAAACAAAATAAAAGAATGCAAACATTAACAAATCATTATGATTGCATCCATATTAATGGTTGTAACCCACTGCATAATCACACTATTTAAAAAGAGGTTCCTACTATTTCATGCATATAACATTGTTGTGTCTTTGTCTACAGTGCAGGTTTGAAGATGTGTTAGCTGAGCCCGAAGGAACACACAGTATCGACTGTGTATGGAAGCTGTCCTACACGTGCTTCAACTGCTGGAAGAAACTCTGCTATGTCATCTTAACTACACTCTGCGGTATCTTCATAGCGGCTGAATGGGGGTGCGAATTCGCTTATATCTCATTTATGCACATCTGGTGCTTCACACCTTGCTTTAAGCTATTGAGTATAGAATGTGGTTGCTTAAAGAAAATGTGGGGACAATGTGTTTCATGTTGTCTGGAACCAGTTTGTATGTCGTGTGGAATTCTGTTTCATGCATTTAAAAAGTAAAATAGTTTCGTGACTGTGGCATTATCTGTTCACGGACTTTCGAATAATTTGTAAAAAGTAATTTAATCAGAACATGTTTGGAACGTCAAGGAGTTTCGAATAAAGACTGGCGACAGTTGCAATATGACGCTTGATACAGCCGACAAGTTTCTATGTGGAGTTTCGTTATGACCACGTTATACGAAACGATATGTATACGATAATTACATTATGTAACACAGTGAACTTATCTAATAGCAACAACGACAACAACAACAATAGTAGCAACAACAACGACAACAAACCAACTGAAACAACGACAACAGCAACAGAAGCAGCAACAACAACAGAAACAACAACATCATCATCAACAACAACAACAACAACAAAAGCAACAACAATAAAAACAACATCAGCAGCAGCACCAACAACAGCAACAACATCAACAACGACAACAAGAACAACAGCAACAACAATAGCAGCAACAAAAACAACGCCAACAACAGCGGCAACAACAACAACACCAGCAGAAACAACAACAACATGAACACCATCAACAAGTGTAGTTACATCAGGGACAACAGTAACAGCGATAACAGCAACAACAGTAAGAAAAACAGCAAGAAAAACAGCAAGAAAAACAGCAATATCAGCTACAGCAACAAAAACAACAGCAGCAGCAGCAACAACAACGGCAACAACAACGGCAACAAAAACAAACACAGCATGCACTAAATCAGAGACTTTCAAAATCATTATAAAGGGCACTACATAGTGTACAAACTATAACTTGCTAAAGTCTGTGATGTTATATTAAGTTTTATATAATTAAAACAAGGTGTTGCCATGCCGTTGTTCAATTTGTATTGTACTCTTTTGAGGCACCCGCTACTACCGCTAGTTTGGGATAAATGTGTTTGCAAATACTATTTTTATAGATAGATAGATAGATACTTTTATTGACTTAAACTATTACAGTTTTTCATCATTACAAATATATGATAATTATAATATACACACACGTGACAGATATTAACATTGCAAATACAACAAAATAATCACTAAGTTTTTGTTTTGTTTCATACATATTTAAACAATCAAAAACATACATATATTATGGTATGTCAATGATAAACGAGGATGTTCTAAAATAAGATATCTAGTGTTTTTAGTTTTTTTTGTTTTAGTCTGTTAAAATGGATGTAGATAGCCGTAATACAAGTGCATCGGAAATGAATTTACTTAAACTAAGAATAATCTTTTTGTTTAATGACTGCAACAATTCTACAAATTTAAACATGCTTGGTCTAGTTGTGTAATATTTAGGAATATATTTGTTTCTAATGTTAGAGTAAGTAGTACAGATCAAAATAAAATGGTACTCGTCTTCAATAGCGTTTGTGTTACAAATTTCGCACACTCTTTCGTTTCTCTCTGTTCTACCTCTTGAGTATCTCCCTGTTTCTATTCTTAAACAATGAGCGGATAATCTTATTCTTGTTATACAACTTCTTAATTGTTTGGAGCATAATGTTTCTAGATATGTTTCAAAATCAAAATTCTCTTTCACCACCTTATATAGCGTTAAAACTCTACTGCCTTCTATATCAGATCTCCATTGTTGCATGAAACTATCTATTAATCTTTGTTTAAATATTAAAGGAAATAGTTTAAAACTAACACTCATTGGATTATCCCAGACATTATTAAAACCGTTACTGTTTAGGATAAACCTTATATTAGTTAGCCAATTCTTCGCGCCCTTATTACAGTTAGATAACAAATCCTTATATATTGCTTTTAGTATAATGTTCTCTGTAGACAATAGTTTATACCAATATTTGATCATTTTTACATATCTATTAATCTATACTCAGTACATTTAAAAACGCAACCTTTTTGATTTTCGATTATTTTTTGTCCGCTGTTGTTTTTTGTTTAAATGAAGGGTGTATATTATGTAAGTACACAAGTCTCTTTGTCTCAAAGGTTAACATCTGTCGATAAACATGTGCGTAAGAGTTGCTCTACTTTTTTCAGTTAAGACATATTTTGCCCGAGGACTTCAATTCCATCTCTAGAAATTCATAAGATGCCAAATGATACGTTTTTAATGTACTGAGTATATAACACCAGCAAATATATAAATCAACTATGAATGTAAGTGTTAATGTGTCATTCAAATTACTGATTGATTTTGGATGAATAACAGTTTGATACAGTTTGATACGGCATTCCCATGTATCATGAATGTTGCTGAGCGAGCAGAAAATGTGTTACAAGGAGGCTAATTGACCCTGAATCGTGTATCTGTTTGTAGTAACGGAAGTAAGTGGGGGAAAATGGTCATTACAGTTTTAGAAAATATGTTTTTAGGTTTGTGTTGACGCGACAGACCTTTGAGAAAGATCTACTTAGATAACAAAAATATTGCTGAAGAAGTTTACTTGTTTTAACTTCATTTCGATCATTGAACTCCTTAACATTGTCACATGACCCAGCAAAACGAATAAACTGGTAGATAATAAACCCCGTATAGTGTAGCACGAGGTACGTCCCAGTCCACATGTTATACTTATCATTAGGGACGATCGTCAAGAATGACATTATTACAAGCAATAAAAGTAGCCCCTTCTCTAGCAAATGTCTTCTATATAACCTTAATCAATTTATACATATCACTCGGTGCACCACTTTCAAGGCTGGCGTAGACGGAAAGCAAAACAAACTTCCAACTATTTACTTGATTCCTAAATTACATAAACAGCCTTACAAAGGCTTTATTTCTTATTCTAATGCCTGTACTATTACAAACATCTCCAAAGGTTTAACTTCTTGTTTTACTGCCGTTAAAGATCACGTTAAACAATATTGTGCTAAAGCTTATGACAACCCTGGAATTCAGGAGACTTTCTTGATAAAATCTGCAATCAACGTCAAGTTTCATCTACTTATGAATGTTCAACACTGTATACAACCTTACCGCATCACCTTATCAAAGACAAACGTATTGCTCTTACTCAAAACACATTTGTTACAGAAAATATCTATGTTTTTTGGCCTGTAACTATAATAAAGCATTTTTTACTAACGGCAATTTAGACAATTACACTTTATTGCACCTCGCACAAAATCCTAGAAATTTCATTGGATAAGAGCGGTCACAGGGTGACCCTCTATTATTCTATAGTGGGTCAGTAGTTTTCATTAAGGGTCACTAAAACAATATGGACTACAATTCCGATTCAAAGTTTAAATCATTTGAAAATAGTTCTTTAGGGCGTTAGTAACAAACATAATAAGTAAATTAACAATGTTTTAAAACTGTACCGGTCGTGACGTCAGCGTCATGACGTCAAATTGCGCGAACGTCTTAATGACGCTGACGCTCCATTAAAATGGTTAAATATCGGTGTTTGCCGTAAAAATGGTGCTCGATGCAATAAATATGTTATTGGGTTTGTTACTGATCCCCTACAGAAATATGTGGTGTCAATCCAATAATAGGGGGACTCGGCTATTGCCTCGCCCCATATAAATCTCACTGACTCCACATATTTATGTAGGGGGTCAGTAACAAACCCAATACCTAATATTGTGGACTTGCCAAGACGATTGTGAAGCACTCATTTGCCTATTAGATAATATTTTCATCAGGTATGGAACTACCGTTTATAGACAGATTATTGGTATCCCTATGGGTACTAAAAAAGTATGAGAGTGGCCTTTGGAAACGACCGAACACGATAAATACGAAATATTGCAGTCTCGGTTTGAATGAGACTGTTCATGAACGGTTATGAAATATGCTAGCTACCGTTCACACCCCATAGCCCCGGGTTGAGCAGAACTCAATATTCATAACACCAATAATACAGACTGTGCACCTCTTGTCGCGGACTTGTTCTTGTACTGCTGTGAAAGAGATTCACCGTTGACTCTTTTACCAGATACTAGATACTAGACTCTGGCAGGTGTAATTGGAGTCTTTAATGACACCTCTCGGTATCTGGATGATATCTTGAAAATTGACAATCCTTTCTTTTCTACTATGGTTGATATTATTTATCCTAAATAAACTGTATTATCGTAACCCCGATCTAATTGAAAAATATAAAAGTAATTTAAGAACTCTTCTGCGATAAGGAATATCACAATCTAACTTTTAAGGTAATGGCAATTGCAAACTTTGCGAAAAGGACTATAACAACCTGACTTATATGGTGATGTGATTTACAAATTTTGTAATATCCTTGGTCATAATCACTTTCAAACAATATTTATTAAACTTGTTCAAACGTTCATCAAAAGAGGTTATGGCCTTATCATTTTGCAACGCACAACCGATTTAGTGGTTGATCCATTTACAGATCGCCGGACCGGACAGATTGTGGACTCGATGTTGACATCTACCTAAATCCTCAAAGGACGGTAACGTTTGATGTTTGTCTTCAATCTTGTCTTATCGTATCCTTAACGGTTTGTTCTATTGTTGCTCTGGCTTCTGTCAAGTCATTGGGTATATTTCTTTATGGCTTTCTAGGCTTGTTTTACATTATATATACATGATCATGTATGTGTTTTGCTTATATTGCCTGTTAATGCTGCTTTGTTTGTTAGGGATTATAACCTGGCGGGGATATCTTTATTTACACTGTCCCGTTTATTGGGATGACGATAGGGTAAGAGTGAGTTTTGGTGCACCCTAGAACCTGGTTTAAATCCCCAGCGGCATTTTTGCCACTGACCGTTCCAATGCGGTAGCCCTATTGCCAACCCTTTTTTGTTTGTGATGTCATATATTGCCTTTTATTTAGCTTTATATGTGTTGTTTGTTTCTGTGCGTGTTTGTGTTTGACTGTCGTTCTTGATGCTACTTTTCCTGTTCCTGATTGTTATATCTACTTTTTTTTGTAAGATCCTTCGTCAAAATCACTTTCATACAATCTTTATAAAACGTGTTTAAAGGTTTATTAAAAGATGACCCTATCATTTTGCAACGCACTGCATGTTTAATGGTCGACCTGTTCACAGTTCGCCACCATGCTTTTCTCTTTGATTTTGGGATGACCGGACAGATTGTGGATCCTTTGATGACATCCACCTAAATTCTGAAAGGACAGTAGCGTTTGCTGTTTGTCTTAAATCTTAACGGTTTGTTTTCTTGTTGTTCTGGCTTCTGTCAGGTCATTCAGTACTTGTTTTGTGGCTTTCTAGGCTTTTGTTTTTATATTAAAGATTATAACCTGGCGGGGATATCTTTATTCACACTGTTCCGTATTAATGGGATGACAATAGCGTAAGAGTGGGGTTTGGTGCACCCCTAGAACATGGTTCTTTAATCGCGTAAAGGCATGAGGTCAATTAAAAAAGCAGTAGTGGTAACTAGAACTTGCGGTAATACGTGTTTTATGTGGATTTTTGTTTTGGGATGCACCGGTTTTTACATACTTATTTACGTTATATGAAGCCGGTGTCGGGCCAACACATAAGGTATTAACATTTAATTGTATTATATGTTAAAAGAGTCCGAATCTCCCGGATTTAGGAATTGATCACGAGTTGTATATATTTAATAATCGAGTTTTTAATTCATATAGCTAGGTTACTGAACTATTAAGTTGTTCCTATTCAGTCGGTCATCCAATTGCTAATACCAATTTAATAAACATATAAATTGCACGATTGTGCCGCCGTTGTTACTTCTATGAGAAGGATAAGGTTTGAGACAGGTAAGTGAACGTTGGATGATTGAACAGAATGTTTTTAGCTTGTCACTGTAAAACTATTGCAGTAACTTATACTGTGTGGACTTGAAGACATTTTAGGATATGGATGTTTTCCGGTTGTATTGATTTCATTGATCATTGCAACATTATACTTTTGATAGTCGAAGAGGTTTTATCTTGAGAGATACTGCTATCATGTTACCGGATACATCTGTTATCTTGTTATCGGATGCATCTGTTATCATGTTATCGGATACATGTTTCCTACACATGCATCTAGGTTGGGTTTGCGCGGACGGCATAGATGGTGTTCTGTTAAAGTGAGATGTGATAGATATCATAACTGCAATGCGGATGACATGATATATCTAACCATTCCTTCGAAATACTATTATTGAAAGTTATGTATGTATGGAGATTGACTTCGCTTTTTTTTTTAAAGTATTTCAGTCATATCACGATAGTGTGTACTTGTAACAGTGAGCTTTATGCTCAACGTTATAGTGCTGTCACACTGGAATACTACGACATAGACACATGACATGACACCGGTTCGAACAGTCCTAGAAATACCGTTTACATGCTGAATAGTTGAAAGTGGAAATAGTAAGAAATATATGGGTATTAGAAGGCCTACGATTAGATATAATATTTTACTTTATGATAAGCAATGAAATACTGTGTTTTATCAGTGAAATAAAAGTGTTATTCCACACTGTGGAATATTGAGTTTTATTTCCACAGTAGCCGCCGGGACTACTTTTTTTAACGTACAACCAACACAAATGCATGCACAGTAACACTGCTCACAAGATATTTTCCTACTGTTATACAGTTAAATCCACTATTTATTTAATTACCGTACTTTCTTTCTTTTATATATTTTCACTCATACTTCGCATTCGTGAAAATATTAAGTTTATTCACTTCTCGATGAAATAAAATATGTTATACTCCAAAACAACAAATATCCTCTATATATTTTTGTAGCCTAGTACATTATCAGATACTGTGAGTTTGATGTTTAAATTATCAGCATTGATTGTCCACATGCAATTATATTGAAGGAAACGTCAGTGTTAATTATCCAACAATAGTGGATTGGTTGTGTAATATAAAGAGGTTATCTCCCTTGAATGTTCAGTACTTTGTCAAAATAATGGCTATGTAGCTGTCATGGGTGTTTACTCAAGTTACCCAACGAGATGAGACCATACTCTATTTGTTTTTGCAGCATGTCCATTTCATCTATCTGCCATACTCTACCCAGAGTACACCAGTCATTCTGGCGGACTTTCAGAAAGTGGTCAGCAAGCCAGTCAGTATAATAGACCGTGAGCCATACACCTTTTTGTAACCATCTCAAGGGACAAATTCTACCTAGTATCATGTTATTGAGTACCTTGTAGAGAAACAAAAAGTCCATGATAGCAGTGTGAACAGACGTCTATAAACATCTTCTCTGAAACTACAAGAGCTAGAGGTGTAATAAGCTACATGTAGCTTAAGATTATTGTCCTGTACCAAATAATTTAAATGGTGTCCCTTGAATCAAGTTTTACAGATTTATATAAAGAAATTGTTGTTGTTTTTTAATACATAAGAGCACTTTGAGACAAGGCGAGTGGGTCTCTTTTTATGGCTTGAAGTTGTACACTTTTCATAAAATCAATTCAAAAGTTTTAAGCGAACTGAAATATATAAAGAATGTGACTTTTGATAAGGTATTCCATTATGAAGACTTAACCATGTTTACAAATCGCATATTGAATAAATCCACAAACTAAAATCACAAAGTAGACCACTGCATTTTCGACAAATATGCAAAAAAAACAGAAAGAAAAAGAAAAGGCATTTTACGATTTAAATGTTGATTTTTAGGTGTTTGTTATACAAATTTTAAAATAACCCTCCAAATAACGACACAATTACACTACAAAAACAGTTTATCAAAACTTTATCCAGGTGTTCATCTCATATAATAATGCATATGTGTCGCTTAAAAGTATATGTTTATTCATGGGGTTTTGTAATATCCGTAATTGAATAAGTGTGAAATGAATTATCCATTTTTGTTATTTTTGTCTGGCTGGTTAAAGCTTTTTATATTGTATCTATAGAGTTTTGATTCTCAAACGATATAAGTTATGTATATACCTCGTGGTCAGTAGGTTTAGAAACGATGTACATATGTTGTAAAATGTGGCTGTTGTTGGCGGGATAGCTACTTTAACAGCAGTAGCACCTGTATGTTGGATATAGCTTTTAGAGTAAACAACAGTAAACTAACCGTGATCACTAAATGTAATCTATCTCGATACACTGGGTACCGATTCTTATCTGGAAGCGTTTAAACTTTTTTTTATATCTTATATGTATGTTATATTGTCACATTAAGTTATATTATTTAAATCAGATAATATGTACTGAATATTCTTAATTGTCCTGTTGTATCCCAAGGCATTAATTGCCAAGTTCGTCAAAACAGCAATGAGCTTGCAGGCATAATGCAACTCGACATACATGAACTTGATGCTAACTTGCTAGATAAGAGAGACCGTTGTGAATCCAGCTTCTTGGATATAACCTTTATGACGGATTAACATTTTAGTTGTATGTATTTTAATGCAGTCATCTACAGCCTGTTCATGCAGTGGATAGCACGGGGAACTTTAAATTCAGAGAACCCTGGTTCAAGCCTCACCGGAGCCAGTGAATTTTGTCGGTGTGTTCTTGGGCAAGACACTTTTACCCTCGTCCGTCGGATGGGGATCCCGTGTATCGCTTGTTTTTTTTTCTCTCATCATGTTAAAGAAACATAGGTGTCTATTCGTCAGTAGGGCAGGTTCTTAAATGCCTATATATCCAACCCCCCCCCCCCCACCACCACCACCACCACAACCACCCCCCCCCCCCCACACACACACACACACACACCCCACCACCACCACACACACACACACACCTCTCTCTCTCTCTTCATTGGCAATACACCTTCTTTTTTAGGTAATAATCATTCCACTTGCATGCGCATGCGCAAAAGTAGGGTTGATGCTTACTATCCTAGATTAATTCCGTACTCTAAATCAAGTACGGAGAACATCACAACCTATGTTTAGATACATATCCTAAGCAGGTGATATTGTAACAACTGCACCAATACTAACAAATAGTTGCCATGGTAAAACCGCTGTCACACTAGGGCCGCGTTCTCACGGCGATCCCACGGCGTCCAAGAAAAATGCAGAACGCCGAGGTGCGCGCAGTACGATCGCAAGCATCGCCGCAGCAACGCAGTGGCATCGCCAGTAGACGCACTGGGATCGCATAGAACGCCAAGCGACGGCGCGCACTTTGAGCATGCACAAAACAAACGCCGTCGCTCGGCGTTCTGATAAGAGCGCAGTTGGGTTGCCGTAGTGTCGCCATAGCAGCGCAGTAAGGTCTCCTACAACGCCACAGGAGCTCCGCGGGCGAGCACAGAGGTCGTAGTGCGAACGCTGTGGTTGTCGGTGGCGCTTGCACGGAGATTGTACGGCGTTCTCTGAGATGTCACTGCGTCTCTACCGCGCTTATACTGCGCGTCTACGGCGCTTATACGGAGTGTTATTTATTTTACTGCGCTCTTACAACGACTGTACGGAGCTGTCACGGCGATCATTGCGCTCCCAAGGCGCTTCTACCGCGTCCATCGGCGTTTGCATGACAAAAACGAACAAAATAGTATAAATGAATTATAGGTAGTGCAAACGAACGTCTTCAACACGCCGTCAGCGCCGTGAAAGCGCAGTGCACGCAGTGGAAGCGCCGTGAGAGCGCAGACAATCGCCAACAAGAACTCCGTAGGAACGTGATAGAACGCCATGGGAGCTCCGTAGCAACGCCTTTGTCGCTGTGAGGACGCCGTGACATCTCCATCTTCACGAAAAATATCAGATTTTTCTTGCGATCTCACGGCGTTCTGGAAAATTAAACAACGCCGTGCCAGCGCAGTGGAAACGCGCTATAGTGTGACAGGGGCATAAGTAGTTAGTACAGTGATCTTGGTATCACTCTAAAGATATTTCTTCGTCGACGCCGTGTGGTTCCCGGGCAAGAATATGACCAGGCATAGAGGTAAAAATTCCCGGAATTCATGTTAATTTTGTCATTTTTGTTCATTATTTTCATCATGTTACCTGTATTGTTTCAGGTGCTACTTCAGTGGTGGCAGTGATCGTGGCTCCAGCGAAAAATGGAGTGTTTATTAGAGAATTTGCAGCAACTCTGCAGTTCTGCAGGTAAGAAGGTTCTAGGCACATTCTGCAAATTTTTATCTAGATGTTAATGAAGAGTGAGCCGTCGAATGTTCATTCCTGTCGGCGCCATATAACATGTAAAACCCCCATTCAAATCAATTCATCTTCGTCGATTCTTTTTTCAGTAACACAAAAATGGTTCGTGCAAATGCATATACTACTATTTTTACATTTCATATGCAGAATTCTTCATTGGGTTGTATATGTGTAATACATAATCCAAATGTGTAATCATAATAAGTATTGCCATGACGCATACACCTAAAAAATACTTTTGTTAAAAAAAAACACGTTAAACCACACATTTCCTTTATCTAGAATCCTTTGGACTATGTGTCGTCTGTGCAATATATGAATATATCAGAACATGTTAATACAATTTAAGTTGCAGTTACTTTGAGGAAGGCGTATACTTCCAGTTTGGCATGTGTCTCAACTTCTCAGGCTTGCTGAACACATATGTGCAATGCCATGAACAGTGCTTAGTACTTAATTTCATCAATATATCATAACAATCCCTTATTCATATTATAATATTAGTTAAAACATGTAGAAAGGTTGTAAATTACTGATTCTTACAAGTTTACACATATATTGTAAAAAATATTAACCAAACTAAATGCATAAAAATGTGTCAATTGTGGGTGGGGTAAATTGACTTCTAATTTGGCGGGGGGGGGGGGGGAGGGGGTGGGGCGGGGGCGGGGGCCGGGGGTGGAGTTAAAACAAGATTCGTTTGTTCTCTGTATATCTGAATATATATTTATAACAATGTATGAGTATAATGCATGATAATGATGACATGAATAAAATGAATAAAGACAATGCCTGAATGGAAATAACAATGATGAATGGAAATAGCATCTCAATTAATATAGTCACAAATATAGTCACAAGTAAAGTATTGTATTGAAAATACATTCAGACATAACAGGCTGAATGCACAAGAAAGTTCTAATTGAAAATAACAAAGGATCGCCATCTCGGAATTGAACTGTACATGAAAATTGACGAATTCTTATAAACTAAATATTTAAACTCCTAAAATAACCATTTCCAGAGAAAAGTAATTAACACAATGATGGATACATGTCTCATAAACAAACATATAACTAACCTGAATATATATACTTTCTTTTACAAGATAAATATAAAGATTGCAAAATGGCAATAGCTTCTGTCCTTTCTCTACTAAATGAGATGTTCAACTGCGCGCATGATTTTCCCGCCAGGTTAGTTGTGTCAAAGGTTAAATTTACTCACCTGTGAAATATTACTGAAGTTTAAAGGTGGTCATCCTAATTTGAAATGTCTAACGTAAGGTAAAGAGAAAGTACATTGAAAGATGAAATGAGTGATGGAAAGAGATGATGAACGATTAAATGTTTAAAACACAAACACAATGGTGAGATATACAGGTTCTTAATACCTGTATATGTCATCCTGTGACACTACCATCACCAACCAATATGTGTCGATGGAAGCTTATTGATGACCATGCATGTACACCAGGAACCCTGGAACACATCCTATCTTCCAGTCAAACTGGGCTTACACAAGGCAGCTACAGATGGTGGCACGACAACGTCCTCATGGAGTTGGCAGATCCACTATAAAGAGAACGGAAGGAAAAGAGGACCAAGGGAAATTCTGACTCTACTTTCATATCATTTGTGAAGGAAGTGCAGAAGACACAGCCAGTAACTCGGAAAAGTGGGATCCTGCACAGAGCAGACAGCTGGGAGATAAAGGCAGATTTTGCAATAAACTAGTATTTCCCGACATTGTCCAGACCCATCACAGACCGGACATTGTGTTGTGGTACCCCAAGTCCAAAAAAAACCCAAACAACTTGAAATGGTGGAGCTTACTGTGCCATGGGAGGCGAGATACCTGAGAGCCTATGAGAGCAAGAAAGTCAAGTATACAGAGCTATTGGAGACCTGTAAAGAAGGAGGCTGGAATGCATGGCTCTTCCCAGTGGAAGTCTACTGTATATAGAGGCTTCCCCTGCACAATCAGTGTGTGAAATGTTTAGTGCCTTGGGCGTCGTTGGAAAGGAAAAAAGAGCTGCAGTTCAGAGGTTGAGTAGAGTAGCTGAAAAAACATCCAGCTTGCTGTGGTGTAAAAGAGAACAAGAATGCTGAATGCTGGACCCCATCCACTGAGGGGTAGTGACTGAATAGAAATAATAATAATACTAATAATAAATAAAGGATTAGTGGTGGAATGTATTTAAGATAATATAGGTATATATAAGGCTAGTAGGCGTGTAATATAGGTATATATAAGGCTAGTAGGCGTGTAATATAGGTATATATAAGGCTAGTAGGCGTGTAATATAGGTATATATATATAAGGCTAGTAGGCGTTTAATATAGGTATATATAAGGCTAGTAGGCGTGTAATATAGGTATATATAAGGCTAGTAGGCGTGTAATATGGGTATATATAAGGCTAGTAGGCGTGTAATATATGTATATATATAAGGCTAGTAGGCGCGTAATATAGGTATATATAAGGCTAGTAGGCGTGTAATATAGGTATATATAAGGCTAGTAGGCGTGTAATATAGGTATATATAAGCTAGTAGGCGTGTAATATAGGTATATATAAGGCTAGTAGGCGTGTAATATAGGTATATATAAGGCTAGTAGGCGTGTAATATAGGTATATATAAGGCTAGTAGGCGTGTACCTAAATTTAGTGAATAAACTATTAATTTTGCTCAGAATCATATTGTGGTAGAATAAAGTTTATACTTTGGCATGTCTATCCGGCGCTGAAACATGTAACACAATGGCGTTCAAGACATACACGTGATGGGGAACTTTAGTAAACAGTATCAGTAATTACCTGGAAGAGCAGGGATCACGTGTATGTGACGTAGTAGTTTACCCATACTATTCGCCCACTGATGTAAGGAAGCGTCAGTCTTTACCTAGCTTCCATCCCTGCTAGACGTAAATAAATAGCTGAAAACCACTATACGATCGTTATGATTATTTGAGTCAAACGGCTAGCTCCGTGCTGGACAATGTAGCTGTCGTGCTACATACGGGGTTTATTGGCGCCGTATTAACCAGGATATTTTACGAACATGTGTTGTGTGGGACACTGTGAAATGTAGTTATTTTCGGACAATTTAACTTTGGTGTTGCCGTCATCGTCATTGAGCCGCCTTGGCAAGTTGCAGTGGTGTAGCAGTCGTCAAAACCGTAAGTTGCTTTCGTTTGTTATTCCCTCTACGTAATTGGCAAGATGGCAGAACAAATATTTTTGGAATTGTTTAGGTCCGTTGATGGACAAATGACAAATTTAACTACCACTATGGGGGCTCAAGGCGTCGCAAAGGTTGTTAAGAGTTTTGACGGTAGCAATCCAAAAGATTTTAAGGAATGGGTAAAAAGTATTGAAAAATTTGGCACATTGACTAGAATTCCAGTTGAACGAATGAAATTTATTGCATATCAGTCTAGTCTTGGTCCAGTGAGTGATTTCATGAAAAGGCACATGGAACAACATGCCGATCATAATTGGAATCAAATTAAAGCGGAATTAAAATTGAGATTTGGAGAAGTTGTTGATTCTCAGCATGCTTTGTTGTTGTTAAGAAAATTAAAACAAAAACCAGGGGAAACGGTACAGGTGTACGCAGAAAGAATGTTAAATTTAGGGGAGGACGCATTTGAAGGTCAGGATCAAAATGCTGTACAGAGACAATTCGTGGGGTATTTCATTGATGGGTTGCGAGAAGATGCATTAAAAATGAAAATTATGAGAGAAAACCCACAAGATTTTCAGACTGCTGTTGGTACTGCTACCCGGGAACAAAATCTTAGGAAAAGGTTTCAGTTGAGAACAGGGCACAATCATGGGGAAAGTCATTCAGGCGGGGGACAAGAACCAATGGAGGTTGATCATTCTAGACAGAGTAGTAACCAATGTCACTATTGTAGGAAGCCGGGTCATCATATTAAAGATTGTAGGGCTAGGAAAAGGGATAGACAAATAAATGTGGCACAATTGAGAAGGGATCAAGTGCGTGACAAACGAAATGTCGTTTGTTATCAATGTAGAGAGACTGGCCACTTTGCTCGTGAATGTACACAGGCAGGGGGGTATAGAAAAGCTGGTACACAGCCTTTAAACGTGAATCCTTCCCACATGTAGAAGCCGATGCGGGAAGATCAAACAAACAGAACATTAAACACAAAAACACTGTATTTATAAATTCTTCGAATATAGGTTCTAATTCGCTTCTTTTGAAATTCGATAAACAGAAATATCGTGCGTTACTTGACTCCGGTGCTGAGGTTTCTCTTGTACATCGACGCGTCTATGATAATCTCAAAGTGAAGCCTAGGCTTCGTAAACAAAGTCTAAATTTGGCAACGGCAGGTAATACTCCTCTTCATGTAGACGGTTTTGCGGAAATAGAGTTCATTTTAGGAGGCCTGAAAATGAGTCATAGATTCTATGTAGTCCGAAATCTAAACAGAAACATTATTCTTGGAATGGATTGGTTACAATCACGTGGCGTGCGCGTGTATCAGGATCTTGGTTGTATACGTGTACATGGTACATATGTTCCACTGGTAGATGATATACATGTTGCTTCGATAGCACGGACTAGGTCAAAAGTTAAGCTTCCGCCTCAGACAGCCCATATCTGTTATTGTCAAGTGCGTAAACATCCAGAGTTACCTGTAGAACATAGCTATGAGATATCACCGCTTGATTATGGTTGCCTTGGTAACGAACCGGGTTTGCTTCTCACAAATTCAGTTGCTAAGCTTTCCACAAACCATAGATTACCTATTCTCTTGGTAAACACCACGTGCAAGACATTATCTGTACGGAAAGGAACACCTGTTGGCAAGATACAGGCAATTAATGTCGCATATATCTCTGCTGTTGATAAGAATGTTCTCTCAAGCCCAATTAACCAAACCAAACGGTCTAAATCTCTTGATGCAGAGTTTGATAACTTTGATGTACCTTCTCCCTACAAAAAGAAAGTCGTTGACCTCTTGAAACGAAATAGTTCTCTCTTTGCGGAAACTGACATAGATTTGAGCCATACGGATACTGTTAGGATGAAAATTGATACTGATAACCATTCACCCATTAAGTTGAAGCCCTATCGCACTCAGTTGAATAACCGTAAGGTCATAGATAAGGCAGTAGATGAGATGTTAGAGGCAAAAATAATCTCACGAAGTCGCTCTCCTTGGTCTTTTCCTGTGGTGATTGTTGATAAGAAAGATGGGTCAAAAAGATTTTGTGTAGATTTCAGACAATTAAACAAGGTTACAAAAACAAATTCATATCCACTTCCAATAATTGATGATATCCTTGCACTACTTGGAAAAGCAAAGTACTTCACTTCTCTTGATCTTAAGTCAGGATATTGGCAAGTGTTAATGGATGAAAAAGACAAGTGTAAGACTGCATTTGCTTGTCACAGGGGCCTATTTGAATTTAATGTCATGCCATTCGGGTTGACAAATGCACCGGCTATATTTCAAGAGCTTATGAACCGTGTCCTTGAAGGTTTGTCTGAGTTTACGACTGCATACTTGGATGATATACTTATTTTCTCGGAAACTTTGGAAGAACATTTGGCTCATGTCCAAACAGTCTTTGATAGGCTAAAACAACATCAGTTAAGACTAAAGCTCAAGAAGTGTGGATTCCTGAAATCTGAAACCACTTATCTGGGGTTTGTGATTAATGATCAAGGTATTTTCCCGGAGAAAAATAAGGTCACTGTCATACAAAACTTAGCTTCGCCGACAACTGTTAGGGAAGTTCGTAGCTTCATTGGAATGGGTAGCTATTATCGTAGATTTATACCACACTTCTCAGAAATTGCTGAACCAATTATCGCATTAACTCGAAAGTATGCTAAATTCGCATGGACAAATGAATGCCAGATGGCGTTTGATAAGCTGAAAGCAAAATTGTCTGAGATACCTCTTCTTTGTTTTCCAGATCTTAATTTGCCATATACTCTGTACACGGATGCCTCTGATAAATGTATAGGTGCTTGTCTTACGCAAACTGTAATTCAAGACGGTGAAAAGGTGGAAAGACCTATTTACTACTTGAGTCATAAATTAAGTGCTACACAATGTCGTTGGGCAGTGATTGAGCGGGAAGCTTATGCAATCTATTATAGCTTACAGAAGCTTGATCATTATCTACATAATGCTGAGTTCGTGATTAAATGTGATCATAAACCTTTGAAATATCTTCTTGATTCTCCAATGCATAACAAGAAAGTTTCGTTATGGGCGTTGTCCATTGCTGGTTATAACTGCAAGATTCAGTACCTTGCAGGCGCGGAAAATTCGGTTGCTGACCTACTTTCTCGTGTACCACATGATAAGGGGCATACGGACGAAACTGATCTGTCTGATCCTGATGTTAGTGGCAAGACGTTTGAGATTAGTGCATTGAACTCTAACAAGTTCACTCCCAAAGATTTTGCGAGGTGTAGGCCACGATTTGGTGATAAGGTCACTAAACCAAAGTTTGTTGATCCTTTAAACATGAAGGTAGAACAAGAAAAGGATGACGTCATAGTTGGGCTTAAACAAAGTCTCGTACAAGATTCTCTTTCACCATCAGTTGCTAGGAAATATGTTGTGCTGGATGATATATTGTATTTCATATCTGACCCTGATTCAGAGCCAATTTTGAGATTAGTTATACCTTCACATTTGCGAGAAACTGTGATTGTACGGTACCACGAGGGGCTTAGTCATCTTGGTATAGATAAGACCTACGATGCAATCCATCCTAAGTATTATTGGGTTAATCTATATAAAGATATAGCTACCTATGTTAACGACTGCGTCACGTGTCAGCTGAGAAGTTCTCAGAAAAATAAGGTTCCTGTTCAACTAACTGATACACCACCTTTCGCGTGGGCTAAATGCGCAGTTGATGTTTCTGGACCCTACCCAACATCACTGAGTGCCAATAAATATATTGTCAGTTTCATTGATCTATTCTCTGGATATCCCGAGGCATTCGCATGTCCAAATAAGGAGGCACAAACTATTGCCAGTCTTATAATTGATGAAATCGTGCCCAGGTATTCCTGTCCGTTGGAGCTCTTGTCTGATAATGGCAGTGAAAATGTTAACAGGGTAATTAAGGAAACATTGGCCACTCTAAACATCCATCATGTGACTACTTCTTTTTATCGACCACAAGCTAATGGGTTAATAGAGAGATATCACAGGACTTTGGTTAATGTCATTTCTAAACTGGTCCATACTAATGACGGTCCTTGGGATACATTCCTAAATCAGGCTTTGGCTGCTATACGATTTGGTGTCAATGAATCCACTAAACAATCTCCGTTTCAATTGCTATTTAACAGAGAGGTTGTTATGCCAATTGATAACATTTTACGCCCTAGACGAAAGTATCTAGGTGATGACCCACACAAGATAGCTTTAGAACAACAACACAAGGCTTTCATCATGGTACATAGAAACAGAGATAAGGCCAGGAAAAAGCGCAATGAATACGCGAATAAAAATGCTAATGACGTGGCATTAAAAGTTGGTGATCCCGTGTATTATCGTAAACAGGCCCGTAAAAATAAATTGGACATTAAATGGACACCATACTATCGAATCATAGAGCAAACATCTCCAGTCACCTATATCATTAAAAATCAATTGGATGGTTCTACCTTGAAAGCACACGCTCATCATCTTAGGTTGGCTACTATTACTGATTGGAATATACCAGCCGATACGACAGGTAAACGTCTTAGGCGTGCTAATTATGCCGTACCACCTGTTAGCTCTGAGGGCGATTCAGACAGTTCTGGCTCTACTGCCGGGCCTAATGAGCAGTTGTTATCGCGTCGTTACCGTATGGAACGCTCGGATAGTGATTCCGAGGACGATATTCCGTTGTTTGAACTTCGTCGTAGGTTACGCGATCGTGAAACTCGCACGAACAATGAACTCTATGCACCTGAAGTTCATTCTTCTTCCTCTACTGACTGTACAAATTGTGTTAATGATCACACTCCCGAGTTATCATTTTGTGATGGGAAGGTATGTCAGTCAGTACAGGTACATCATGTTAGGAGACCGAGGTCTTACAGTGTTTAAAGTTCTGAGTGTTTACATAGGCTTCATATACTGTATATACATGTGTTGTACATACAGGTAGATGAAATTTTTACTATTTATTGTATTTTGCAGATCATGCATCTCCTACTAGTAAACATTTTGGCAGTTATATTTTTATGGGGAAACCACATGAGTATAAGTGGTAAAGAAAATGTTGTGGTTAGGGACAATGTTGTTTATTACAAAACAAATGAAGTGTCCACGACTAGAGCAAAATGGTTGGCTACTCTTGTCATTGATTTTAAGGAAATTGATAATTTCTTCTCAATAATTAAAAGGGACATTAAACAGACCCGTACCATGCTACAGGAAGCAATTGCGACATATCTATATAAGCCTGCATACGCACCGTTTAAAAACGCATTACAAGGTTTATTAGCAGAAGTTGAATATTTAGATCAAATAAGGAGTGACATTAAAAAGGGAATTAAACAGTTACGGAAAGTACGAAACCGCGGTAAACGTTCACTTTTACCATTTGTTGGTGATGCATTATCATGGTTATTTGGCACAGTCTCAGAAAATGACTTAGATGGAATTAAGTCACAGCTTCACCAGTTAAGTGAAAATCAAGAAACGATTATACATGTAGCTGAGAAGAGTTTATCTCTTATCAATGAATCTAGGGAATTAATTCGTGAAAATCGACATTCGATCAATGATATTGTTGCTACTCTTACTACATTGGACTCCGAGCTACAATCACTTACACAAGAACTTGCGAGATCAATTTTTGAAAATAGACGTTTCTTGGAGATCACTACAAAAATTGATTTGCTTATTGGGGAAATAAGAATTTTACTTAGGGATGTACGTTTTTATTTAAATACACTTGGATCACAACTAGATTACCTGTCGCTGGGGAAAATTTCTACTCGCATAATTAATCCATCTAAACTGCAAACATTGTTGTTGAATATTGAAGAACACTCTCCGAAGATAATGACTCTAATTAGCGATCCTAGGAAAGATATTTGGGCATTTTATCGTTATTTAACGAGCTCAACTGTCTTTATGGAAGGCAAAATAATGATCATAATATCAATCCCAATGATAAGAATAGATGAGTCCTACGAAGTTTTCAGAGCTGTTGCCGTGCCAATTATCTATCAAAGACCATTACTCCCGAATCACAAGGATGAAAATACCGATTTCTTAGCTACGTACAAATTGGAGGCCAGTGGGTTTCTAATTGATAAGGCCAGACAAAAATATGTGTTACTTTCCGATCAAGAAGTACAGACTTGCAGTCAAAACAATGTCAAGTATTGTACCGTGCAAAATCCGTTATATTCTGTCACGCTGGGACGTACGTGTCTAATCAATTTATTCACAACATCTGTTTCCAACGAATATTGTTCCGTTATGGTATCGATTACAACTTTACCTTTTGCTTATCGACTCAGCGATAATAATTGGGTGATTATCTCAAGGGAAAATCTGAAATTTGCTTTAGTGTGCGACTCGAGGCATACTGAAGTCGAACTTCAATCTCCTATAGACTTCTTACAGGTAAATTCAGGTTGTACTGCGTCTATTAACTACTTTACGTTATCGACACCATATGTCGCGGGAATGAGTGCCTTACAGCACATTCAAAGCTTTGATTTGCGAAGCACGAATTTCTCACAAGTCAAGGTTTGGCAAAAGTTCAATGACACATTTGCAAATTATTCCGAGATTCCAATGCCTGCAACTTTGCCCGCAATTAATGACGTGCCGATTGATAAATTCATTGAAGAATTAAAATCAACAAAGAAAGTAGTTGGTAGCGAATGGGGGTCTTTCCGTAGCTCGTGGTATTACATTAGCCTTGGACTTGCTCTAGTGGTGGTTATAATTGTCATATTCTTCTGTTGTAAAAACAGATGTAACGTTTTAGTTAACTGCCTGCCAATTTGTTTACGTCGGGGGATAACGGGGGAGCACAAGGAAACGGTTCGAAATGAAATCGAGCTCCAAGATAAGGAGGATGATGGGAACCTACCGTCAGCCGCTTCTGCACCGCCCGTGTTGGATGATGCAGCGACCTTGAGGACGCTCAGGGATCGACTGTATCCATGCCTTTTTGCGGACGATCGTCGAAATGAACAAGACACGTGCATGTAAAAACGTGCATGAAAATGATCGTGTGGTTCTGAACACTGAAAATTTATAATCCGTGCTATAATGTATATATATACATGTACCTCATATGTACTCACCTGGATACTTCATCGTTGTTTTCATGTTTGACAATATATATAACCCATCGAAGAACATTTTCATTCTCCAGCATTTCCAGCTTACCTGTATACATCGAATTATAATTGGACAATTAGTGTGATATAAACGAAGGCTATCGGGTAGTCTTATCCACACTCCAGGTTTATGAACTGGTCATTAGTGACTTGATGACAGGTTAATCACCGGGGATGGAACACCGAATTCTGGTACCTTCTTGTCATTCTGCTTCAAATCAGAGACTTACACACATCGCTTTATTAAGGAAAAAAAATTATACAAGAAACAACCATGGCAAGTTGGAATAGAAACTTTTCAGAAACATTCAAGGCCACGTTGACTGTGTTGCGCCAGGCCGCGCCCGAAATGGACGAGGGGCGTCGAACAGACCTAGCTGTGCGGGTGGCACTAGACGCCACAGAGAGAATTGTTGGGCAAGCGGGGGGACGCCAAGAGGAGGTGCAGACAGGGCCTCAACCGAGATCCCTGGCGGCCTTCATGAATTTAATGAGGGACGCCCGCGAGCGGGAGGAAAGCCCGAGACGACCAGCCATACCCGTTCCAGGGACGAGTAGGGGGCCGGTGGTGGAGATGGACCTAGAGGGACCACCGGGCATTGGTCGGGGCCGGGGACGGGGCCGAGGCAGGGGAATGTTGGGAGCGTGTCCACAACAGTCGCAACCAAACTCGGACTGAGAACATTGAAATTGTTTTAAATGGATTACCAAAAATGGATTACCAAAAATGGACTACCAAAATATTTAATTAATGGCTTATGACAGCAGTGTTTTGAACAGTACATCGGAATTGTTTGGTCATTACATTGAAATTGTGTTGTTATTACAGTAACTTGTTTTTATCATGTATTAAATTGCTGTAGTCTACGTCAGCGCATTGTGTTACGTCCATTTGTCAAAATTTTCTGTGTGAAAATTTCATTAGTAGGGGGCGCATGTAACACAATGGCGTTCAAGACATACACGTGATGGGGAACTTTAGTAAACAGTATCAGTAATTACCTGGAAGAGCAGGGATCACGTGTATGTGACGTAGTAGTTTACCCATACTATTCGCCCACTGATGTAAGGAAGCGTCAGTCTTTACCTAGCTTCCATCCCTGCTAGACGTAAATAAATAGCTGAAAACCACTATACGATCGTTATGATTATTTGAGTCAAACGGCTAGCTCCGTGCTGGACAATGTAGCTGTCGTGCTACAAACATTCAAAATGCACACCACCTTTACGTTACACATAATAATTATGGTTACAGTATAAAGTTTGTGCTTACAAGCACTTTCTAAAATATCATAGCTATAAAGTGCATGCCTACCTAATATTAATGTAATACCATAAATACATAACAAATGTCCAAAGTAAGTTGAGTTTCGTTCGCTTGTGTACCACTCAGTCAGCAACACCCCGTATCAATAGTGGTGTCAGGTCACAGTCTTGGAGTTCTGTTTGCCATTTTGAAATTTAGGGCTATGGTCATGTGAAACATTCCATGTATACCTACTGTTGTGTTATTGGTCATGTGAAACATTCCATGTATACCTACTGTTGTGTTATTGGTCATGTGAAACATTCCATGTATACCTACTGTTGTGTTAGTTCTCAATGTTATTTCAACAAAACATACACTATATATTTTCAGTTTATACTATTCCTATGTTGGAAAGTGTAATCTATATTTTCTGGAGGTTTTTTTCGAAGGTCTTTGGGGTACGTATGCACACACGCAAAATGAATATGTTTACAATGGTAACAGTATATCGATAAATATAACGCTGTTGATGAATTGACAGTATTAGCCCAGTGTGAAAGCATGGTAATTGTCAATCTGAAAGTCATGGGTTCGAAATTCGAATAGTCTATAATGAATATTTGTCTCCGTTCTTATCTCAATGTTTTAAATAATCTAAAAGAAGAGTGTGTATTACATGGTTTTGAGGGAGTCGACATTAATACAATGAAACTTTTTATATCACTATATGCCGATGACATAGTTGTTTTTTCTGAAACTGCAACTAGATTACAGAAAGTTTTTTATATTTTAAGTGATTACTGTATACGTTGGAAATTAAAAGTAAATGCAACAAAAACAAAGGTCATGGCTTTTCGTCAAGCGGGTTCATTGCCTAGGAACTTAAGATGTGTGAATGATGAAAATGAAATTGAAATTGTTATGGCATTGTGTCACCTTGGATTTGTCTTTCGTCAAGGTGGGTCATTTAATAAAAGATCATTTAATAAAAGATCCTTTAATGAAACACAGATCACATTAGCAGGCCAAGCACAAATGGCTAATTTTAAAATGAATAAATGTCTGTATAAATTTACAAATATCTCTATTAATGGGAATGTAGCGCCACAGATAAATAAAGAAGTTATGATTATTTGAAGGTTCTGTTGAAACGGATATGGAAGCCGCCATTTTGAGAGCTATGATATCACAGTTCTAATGACCATATATGGAATATTTATAAATATGAAAAATTACTGATTAATAGGAAAAAATGACAGCTACTTTATGAAAAATATGTATACTTAATGACAATAATGCTTTATATTACCAGTAAAGGAATTTGCATTCATTTGCAGCGACTTTCTTTGCTTTAAATGATTTTGATCATTCCATATATGGTAATTTGGAACTATGACGTCATAGTTCTAAAAATGGCGGCTCCCATATTCGTTTTAGAACAAACTTTAAATGGTCAATCATATCTTTTTTGTTTATCATCCGATTTTGATAATACTTTCACCTTTTTCCAAGTTTTTCAGAACTCTCAATAATAAAGCTTGTTTGGCTGTGGCGCTACATTCCCTTTAAGCACAAATTAGATTTGTTTGATAAACTTGAAATTCCGATACTGAACTATGGATTGAGGTTTGGGGATTTTCTACGGCTTTGATTATTAAAGGAGTGAATTCGCTAGTTTTAAAAAGTGTATTTAAAAAAGTGTTAAAAGGTCTACATAGAAAGATTTTATTTATGGGGAACTTGGAAGGACTAATCTAATTAACCAAAGGTATTATTTCAAAATTTTAAACTATTAGATAAAGGTCATTGGATGTCATGAAAATAAATGTGTAAAACCTGTTTATAATTTGATGATTGTGATGCTGCATTACACACAAACAAGAATAACTGAGTAACTTTATTAAAACAAGTATTAGCTTCACTTCGTTTTTTTATGATGCATGGCTTTTCTAACGGGAACAAGGATTTATTTCTGTATAAGGTAAGGCAAAGATTACATGATAAACTGTATTCAAATTATGCACTCCCGTTTGAAATATTTAAACAGAGCAAATATCTATACATTGATATTGATAGTAGATAACTTGTTTTTAAACCTTACTTATATCGAAATATAGAATGCATTATCAAAATTAAGACGTTCATCTCATAATCGAATCAACAAAACATGATTATATTATCACATGGTCATACAATAACGATGAAACTGCTATACATATACTATATATATATATGGAAATAACATTTGATGATAAACGGTGATTATATTATATATTACATTTCACGACTTATCGTCTGTAATCAAAGCCTTTAATTTTGGCGGGAAAACATTTTTGACTTGAGAATATGTGTTTAGAATTCATCATTTTTGGAGAGAGAAAGTCACTGAAATCAGTTTCATTGTGGGTAATTATCACTTATTGAGTAGGGAACAACTCCCAGTAGGACAGTATCACCTTTCTGTCTCTCAGGAATCTCCATTAAAGAAATAGTACAAAGGTTATTATATTAATCACGTTTTTCCCTCTGCAAAATGTATATTTTCCTTTTCCCCATCCTTTTTTGTTTCGTCGTTAAAATGAACTAATTTCGGTTGAGCTTTTGGTGAATTCTTTTCATCGACAGTAGTAACAGTCACTTGTCGAGGCAACGCATGCGCTTTACTCGACACCGGTCGCCCGTGCCGCACGGGTGAAATAGTTTTATCCGATACAGTACTACCCATTCGTGTTGACAACACTGGACGGATTGGCGGTTTTTGAGCACTAACGACCACTTCAGCACCAGCAAAGAAAGGAGACCTTGCAGTTTTTGGTCTACCATTCTCATTCAACTTTTCAGGATCTGTTTCTTCAACAGTTATTACCACTTTTTCAACTGTGTCTACCTTTTCAACATCTCCAATCGGTCTTTTTGATTTCAAAGCCATTTCTCGTACCTGTTGTTTGTTTCTCACCTTTTCTATCCATCTTTGAAATACACTCAGTGTTTTTTTATTTTGTGCTTTCTCGATTTCTTTTCTTCTAAATTGTAACGCTGAAAGACGCGCGCGCATAAGATTCCGCATGCTCTCACTGATGTCACTTCCGTCGTCTGCTGCAGCTGATCTGTCGTAACACTTACTCGCGAGTTTTGATATGACAATCGCCACCACAACCGCTGCGCCGAGAACGGAACACGTGATCAGAGCTTTTAATCCTGCTGATTCAGAGTCGCTGGAAGGCGCTGAGGAATATGAAAATAGAAGAAAAACAATCTTTGAAAAAGCAAACAGAAAAAGAAAAAAAAGTGTTACCTCCTGAAATGCATGTAAACAGCAAATCGAGCTTCCACGTTAGCAACTGGGCCTAAACTACATTTTCTTGGTGTAAAACGGATTATATATTATAATCTCGAGTTAATATATTATATCGTCAACTATATAAACCGTTTTTACAATAATAAAATGTATAATTGCTTATTTTTTTCTTTTTCTTTTTAAGCAAGACATATATGAAATAAATGTTAATTATTCCACGACATATCTGATTGTATTACAGTTTTTCTCTCTTTGTATTGTAAATGTATTGTAAATGTATTGTAAATGTATTGTAAATGTATTGTAAATGTATTGTAAATGTATTGTAAATGTATTCATTTCTCTTTAATAGTGTTTTAAAAGACCGATGAAACACAGATCTTCTATTAAAGGGGCATACGGCAATCTTGATTTTTTTAAATTTCATGGCATCCCGTTAGTTTTTTCTACATAATATTGTTTTCAGTCATTAATATTAATTATAAATCGTAAATATTAATTATAAGAAAAGTATAAGTCAAATTTCTTGCATATTACTTACTGTTGATCATATTGCACCTATAATGTATTTAAACTTACGGCAGAAGAAAAAGAGAAAATGAAAACTCCAAATTTTATTTCATTATATACAAGCAGGTTTAAAGTCAAACTGGTATTAGATTAATAAATCGAGACACTAATGTTAATGCTTGATAGAAACTTCAAAATTGTCGTGTGTACCTTTAACACCAAGGGTACCTTTTGTTCGTGTGACCTGTGATACAGATTATATCAATAATCTTCTGAATGACTGCTGTTGTAGTGAAATGTGATGAAAAAGTTGTACTGTTATTCATTTAGTCTTCCTAATTGTATCTTTTTAATTACTACTTAATTATTTATAATCATTTCTAAAAATGAAAGTTTGTATATATTGTACTACGATGTATGCATATATTGTACTGCGATGTATGCATATATTGTACTGCGATGTATGTATATGTTGTACTACGATGTATGTATGTGTTGTACTGCGATATATGTATATATTGTACTGCGATGTATGTATATATTTGTACTGCGATGTATGCATATATTGTACTGCGATGTATGTATATATTGTACTGCGATGTATGTATGTATTGTACTGCGATATGTGTATATATTGTACTGCGATGTATGTATATATTTGTACTGCGATGTATGCATATATTGTACTGCGATGTATGTATATATTGTACTGCGATGTATGTATAGACTGTACTGCGACGTATGTATGTGTATGTATGTATTGTACTGCGATGTATGTATATATTGTACCGCGATGTATGTATATATTGTACCGCGATGTATGTATATATTGTACTGCGATGTATGTATGTATTGTACTGCGATGTATGTATATATGTAATTTTAAATGTGACACTTTAAAGTCCCTATTCCACCATGAACATGCACATTGTACAACAGATGCACATATTTTCTAAACCATCTGCCGACGAGGCTGATATACAACTCATTGCCGACGAGGCAGATATACAACTTACTTATTTTGAATCTAAACTATAGACAAAATATAAGGCTTTAACCAAACAGACCAAACCTTAAACTAGACCGTCTAATTAAAAGTTAACAATTCAAAATACATTCTGTGCAGCTTTAACACGGATATTTAAGAACCCTTGAATAAAGATATACTTTTAAAAGAGTACATCGGTATATGACTTGAACGCCTGGATAGAGTTTTGATAAACGGTTTTGCAGTGTAATTTTGCCGTTATTTGGCGGGTTAGTTTCTGAAATAAACACTAAAATTGTAAATTGTATTTGTATGTACTACGATTCGCCATAAACAATGCAGAAGAACAGAAAGAAAATAGATCAAAACAGAACAGAACGCAGAAGAGAAGACGAAACACCCAAAACAGAGAAGAACAAATCACAGAACAGAACAGTTCATAGTTCATACAACATAATATACCAGACGGACCAGACCAGACACTTTTATTTGACTTACTATGCATATAAAGTTGTCGCCATAAACACAAATGACACCAGAGATGACAAAAATAAACATACCATTCTCGACCGAAGGTGAACAATTGTACAGATATATTATTGTATGTACAGATATATTATTTAAACCATGATGACAAAATCTATAAACTGAATAATGGCACCACGACGAACGATTATATATGTAAAGTGAACGGTGATAACATGTTTCAGTACAATACTGTTGTCTTTTATAGCTATTTCTGTGTTAAGATGATTTGTTTCAGAGAACTGGTTCAAGACCCTATCAATATTATATGTACTTCAGTGGCAGAGTGGCAGATCCCGGATTAGGGGGTTGTTTAGGGTGGGGAAGGTGGGGGAGTGGTGTAGGGGTTGGGAATGGAGGCTTATCTATGGAAACCATTTACAAGTGAAAAAAAAATCGAAAATTATTTTCTCTCCTACATGTAAGAGGGGGTGCAATGCATTTTCCCATTTTAAGTGGATACCGTATAATGCGATTGATTTGGTAATATAATTTACTAATTATGTCTCCTGTCGCCTTGATAATTGTGTGTTTAGGCCTAATAGAGCCCACGAGCTCATATTTACTATGGAACTATGTCTTTAGTTTTTCACCCCATGTTCGAGGCATTTTCTTACGCAGTCTTGCGTTTCTTGTTAATTTATTAAAGAGCATAATTTCCAAACGGGCATTTTTAACAACCGATCAACATTCCTTATTCCGTAGTCGATGACGTATCTAGGTTCGTCGGTGTGTTCTCGGGCAATACACTTTCCTTCAGCCTCTTAGTAAGAGTAGTACACGGTTTCCAGATACTTATGTATCATTTCCCTCTCTCTGGGGCGGCTCGAGATAATCTATGCTATGTTGAGTTAAACGTATTTATTGAATACAATGTTTTACATGTTAATACACTATTTGTTTGTTTGTTTGGTATTTAATGTAATTTTCCAGTAAAATGTGTAAATGTATTTTGTAACATGTTCTTTATGCTGTTCATATATATGAACCTAAGTGAAATAAAGAAGTTGAAGTTGAGGTTGAAGCTCATTTTAGGCTATATATGACGGTCGATTTTTTGTTTTTGTTTGTTTGTATGGTGTTTTACGTCATTTTAAACACATGCAAGATTATATATGACCGTCGATTTTTTTGTGGTGGAGGCCGACCAACCACTTTTCCTGGGTAGAATCAGTGCTGTACACCTCCCGCCATCCGTAAGAATCA
Source organism: Cyrtodaria siliqua (assembly GCA_037043455.1). NCBI lineage: Eukaryota > Metazoa > Mollusca > Bivalvia > Adapedonta > Hiatellidae > Cyrtodaria > Cyrtodaria siliqua. Next base: position 23,580 of record JAWPHD010008659.1, on the reverse strand, counting down.
CTTACAAGATGAGCTCCCAATATGGGATTCGAACCCGCAGCGGTGTTTGTCAAGGTTTACGACGCATACTTTGAATTATGACGGGAACTGTTTCTAAATAAACACCTTTTTTGTAATTAAATAAGCTATTACATGTAAATATATATTTAAATATACGTTTTAATCAATTTGAAAAAAAAATATCGATTTTGAATTATAAGTAGCATATTTCACAAATGTGTATTAAAGCGTCCCGTTACACAGGCTAGTATAAGAATACAGCCTGTACGATATAATTAATATTAAACATCTCGGGGAGAAAAACTGTAAAGAAATTATTTGTCAAATTAATTGCCTACATCGACCACACGTATATGATTGACAGGCTAATGATGTGTTGATTACTATCAAAAGAAGTACGTGTTATGAATTATAAATAAAAAATGTTTTACAACCCTTTAACAACTATAAGGTCAATGGGTTGGAATGGGGAATGGGGATGATAAAACAGTCAATAGGAAGATGATTATAGGAAATTAATATCATGTTTTCCATTCTCATTCAACAAAAAATAAAGTTTTTTAGTTTCTTATTCCAATTAGGCGTGTTCAATGAGCCTTTTGCCCGCATCCCCCAACCCCCACACACTTATTGCTGCTTTTTGTCATTCCCCCACCCCCTGCCCCCACCGCATCCCCACCCCCTTATTGCTGCTTTTTGTCCACCCAGTACGTTTTGTCTGCAAACAATTACCTGCGTCGATTTGTGAGGTAAAAAGGCGCCACGTGCGGACAAATGGCGTCAATAGTTGCGGACAAAAATCGCAGTCACAGCATTATCTGAATGACAATATACAGTCATGTGAAGTTGTACTTTAACCTTGTTTGTAGGCGACTTATTGGCCAATTGGGGCGAAACAATTTTAAGTTATAATTAATTATACTGTATGCATGTATATGCTGTATATACACGTCAAAATAATAAACAATTTGCTTGCTAACGTGCTTGCTTGTTTGCTTGGTTGCTTGCTTACTTACTTACTTACTTACAAACAAAATACCTACTTCCCTATACTCACTCACTCACTCACTCACTCACTCACTCACTCACTCACTCACTCACTCACTCACTCACTCACTCACTCACTCACTCACTCACTCACTCACTCACTCACTCACTCACTCACTCACTCACTCACTCACTCACTCACTCACTCACTCACTCACTCACTCACTCACTCACTCACTCACTCACTCACTCACTCACTCACTCACTCACTCACTCACTCACTCACTCACTCACTCACTCACTCACTCACTCACTCACTCACTCACTCACTCACTCACTCACTCACCCACCCACCCACCCACCCACCCACCCACCCACCCACCCACCCACCCACCCACCCACCCACCCACCCACCCACTCACTCACTCACTCACTCACTCACTCACTCACTCACTCACTCACTCACTCACTCACTCACTCACTCACTCACTCACTCACTCACTCACTCACTCACTCACTCACTCACTCACTCACTCACTCACTCACTCACTCACTCACTCACTCACTCACTCACTCACTCACTCACTCACTCACTCACTCACTCACTCACTCACTCACTCACTCACTGCCCTGCCCTGCCCTGCCCTGCGCTGCGCTGCCCTGCCCTGCCCTGTCCTGGCCCCTGCCCAGCCCTGCCCTGTCCTGCCCTGCCCTGCCCTGCCTTGTCCTCACCTCACTCACCTCCCTACCCACACCCCACCCACCCCACCCCTCCCCCACTCAACCCCATCCCTACCTACTTACATACTTACATACCTACCGACCTACCTACCGACCTACATACCTACTTAATTACTTACTTTCTTATTAGTTCTTAATTACTCGCTTATTTACTTACTTTAGCATGAATAAAGAAAAAAAAATATTCAAGAGCAAAAACCAAATTCATAAGTGTTAATAAACAAAAAAAGAGCGCTCAACAAAATCAAAGGGTATCGAAATATCGTATTAATGTAACCTAAGGGCAATAACTCTAATTTGAATGCATATATAGTTATGGTTCTTGTGCTTTCTGTCATGACACTATCATTGTGTGAAGTTACATTGCAGTTACATAGGTAGTTTTTGAGTTCTGATCCGGACTGACAGACGGACGAACAGACGGACGGACGGGTCAAGCGGCAACTATATGCTCTCTATTTGGGGAGCATACAAACTATGACGGCAATAGCTATACTACTCCTTTTCTCCATTTTTTTCACGGCCGGTATTTTGAACAGTCATGATTGTTGGTGACAAGGTCGTTTTTATGAATATTAGAGTATATGTGTACTTTAACACGCCGCCAATATTTGAACACGCTCTCAGGAACAGAATCAGAAAGTATATAATGTTTATTTATGCAATATAGATTTTATAAATTCAAATAGATTCCAAAAATGTATTCATCTATTCATTTGCTTATATTAAAGAAAGTGTAATACAAATACAAACAATTACATTATATCATATTACTGCATTTAAACACGAGTTTTGATATTTGACAAAAAAAAATAGTATAAACGAGAATACAAAAAAATGGAAAGATCTTCTTTAAAACGCGTCATGAAGTGAATTTTTAGACGAAGCATATTGACAGTATGGCAAACAAAGTATGGTAGATGTTTCACTTGAATATGTCTCTCTTAAAAGAGGTGCTTGTAATATTTATATTATAATCTCACGGATGTCATCAATATTGAAGTCTAGTGGCTTAGTTTAAATAACATTTAGTTGTGATTGAATATGGTGTATTCAGAAAGTATTGGCGACTCAGCCCTTAAATGCAAAAAAGCAGAATGCACGGCGCTGTGAAATTGTTTGTGTGAATTTGTATGAACTTACTGTACATTGGTGATATGACGATAGTGATGACTTGACACTTCTGTGAACAACTAAAAAGTGGTAGAATTATAAATGTTTCGATTTTAATTTATCGAAATGCACTTCTCTTCGCATGGTATTTAATCACTGAAAACATCTCAAAAAAATACACTGATACATGGTGGATCAGATGTGACGGACTGTACGTAAAGACGGACGGATGGACGAACAAACTCAATGAACAAGCCTGTCGCTATTTCCCCTTTCCCCACTCTCCCGCACCATGTTTATGTATGCAAACTCTGCCCGAAATGAGTAAAGCTAACATATTCTTCATTGTTTACATTTTTATGAATGGCCTACCAAGTTTCCTCCAAATATAATAAACAGTTAAAGCAAACAATGTATTACATGCGGGAGGAGTGCGGTGATATTACATGCGGGAGGAGTGCGGTGATATTACATGCGGGAGTAGTGCGGTGATATTACATGCGGGAGGAGTGAGGTGATATTACATGCGGGAGGAGTGCGGTGATATTACATGCGGGAGGAGTGCGGTGATATTACATAACGGGTTCGACGTTTAAGTTTAATATTTCAAGTGTTTATTTATGTCTTATTTGTACATTGTTCGTGTATAACATAACAGAGAAACAAAATGTAAAGTAATTGCAAATGTGAGCGAATTTTTTCATGCTTTGTCAAAAAACGTATTATATGCTTGCATTCTTTTGGGTAAACTTTGGGTCCGTAAACATTCTTTTGCGTTAAATACGATGTCGAATACGTGTGATTTACATGTAAACTCTATTACTAAAAACAGATTTTATAAACATGTGATCAATACAATGCGAAGAACAACCACGATTGCCCTCGGAAGAGAAAACGTATACTTAAGGGGACTGGAGGCGATCTGGACGATTATGGGTGACAATGTCAATGCAAATACGAAAAAAACATCAAAAGGTGTTTTTGTTTCATTGCACTAAACTAGGCCCCATGATTAGTCCGGTTGAATTTTTGTTAATGAATTAGTTTGGTCTGGAAAATTAGAAACTAAAAAGGCTAGTTTTATTGTATAAATCATCCATAATAATGCATATGCTGCTTTAAGGCTCTTATAAACTGTTTTATAATCCAAGTACACTTAATTTTAATGATGTTCACAACTGTTTGTAATGTACATCCCGTTTCATTTCATGTCTAAGGTTTATAAAACCCCAAATATGTTCATATATTACGTGGTCCGAGTATTAACTTTCATACGCCTCCAAGAAGGGGAAACAGGGTTAGCTGGGGTATGTAATAAAACCTTAATTTCGGCTTAAAAAACTTTGCATATTGTAAAATTAAAACAGTTAACAGCTAATTTTAAACAGGTTATCACATTTTTTCAGTAAAAAATGTTGTTATAAAATCTTGCTAATATAAGATTTCCCATCGTTTAATGGAATTAAGGCGGGACTACTTAATGAACAATAATTAAAACGAAGGTATTATTCGGCTTATTTGAGTGTATATGTACATTTCCTAAGAAACCGAATCACACTAGGCCTATATGGGTTTTCTTTTGTATTCGGATAGCCAACAACCACTCTACCATTAAAAGGACACACGTCGATCTAAAAGTCTGTTTTTGACATTTAGCAAACTCAACGTCTACAAAAAAACACATTAAAATTGTATAATAATGTTTTCTCCTAAAGTAAATTTATATCAGTCTTTAAAATTAAAATGGGTAATTCGCAACAATATTCCATACATTGTACATTGTTTATAATTTTATTTTGGAAAAAAAAGTATAAACTAATAAATTTAGATTTTGGCTAGAGTTATTTTCCTTTACGAATTGTTGATATAATTTCTGCTCTGACTTTGCAATATTACAATGAACTATGTTTAAAATAATACATGGTATTGTGAACAAATACAACTTATATTGATTGGTAAGAGGACAAAGCCAAGGAAAACGATACGTTTTCGACAAACTTATTCTTTTTTTAATATAAAGTGTTTGGTTTAAAGGGACACATGGCAATCTTGCTTTTCGGGAAAAAAAAATACGCGGCGTCCTGTTAGTTTTTCTACAAAATTGGCGTTTGTTCAATCATTAATATTAATTGTAAGAATAGTTTAAAGCAAACCATGTTTTCATAGTATTAACTGTTGATTATATTGTACCAATAATATAGTTAAACCTATGACAGAATAAGATAACACTCAAACGAAACGCACAATGTTATTGTATCATATGCAAGCGGGTTTAAAGTCAAAATGGTACTCGATAATTAAATCGAGACGCCAATTAGTTTACACGTCAAGATTGCCATGTGTCCCTTTAAATATAAAGTGTACATGGTACAAAACATACATGTAATAGAAATAAAATGAAATAAAAATTGCTTATATAATTGTTTTCGTTATGATGGTAATTTCTTTCAAATTTACAAAATAATGACCCTAATTGTTGCTAATTTTAATGATTAAAAAAGCAACATATTATTAACAATACAATATCTTGATCGCTACTTAGTCTGTTTTATCTGTAATAGTGATTCTAAAAGGCAGTTTTCCCATTATTATAAACCTTTTTTATGACCATTCCTAACTGTAGTTTAGTATCACAGCTGTACAATGACAACTAAATATCTAAATATGATACTCTTTAAGTTTGATCTGTCTGTTGATCTAAAGTTACCCTTAAACGATCATGTAATTAAGTTTTTACGAGACACGTTTAGTATAAAATATCAATTACACCATGGATATAAATACTATAATATATAATATAATGTTGTAGGTCTATGATTACACACAGTTATCATATGAAACCATTATGTTAATACAAAAATTAAATATTCGCTAAATCGACCAAAAACTGTGTTTTGATGGATTTTAGGATAACTGTTTTGTTTAAACTTCTAGTCTGATTCAAGAATATGGCTTTTTTTTTTGGTTCATCAAATATCTCATTAACGAGCAAAATCTGCGGTACAAGTTTGTTTATTATACCTAAAACTTCGCCAGTAAAATCAAGAATATTGCTGATTTTTTGTTCAATTGACTTTTTCAGACGAAACTAGTTTACTTGTCATTACTCCATTAATATAATTATAATCAGAATAATACATACTTTAAAAACTTCCAACTTCTATTGGTTATATTATTATGTTCTTTCATGCATAATTTAAAATGCACATATAGATAAAAGTAAACAGAAAGTATTTAGTTAAAATGTTGTTTTAATTGTTACACGTAAAATGTTGATGAAACTCAAAAAAGCTAGCGGCCTTTCTACCACGAAACCCCGATTTTTAACCAGTTTGTGTTTATTGTTACCTATATCTTAATGTTTACATGTCACATTGCATGTTTATTATTGATTTGGACTTGAAGAACAGCTAAAATTAGAATAGATGTAAACTTGTTAACCATTTATGCAAATTATTTATGCAAATTCATTTATGATGATTTGTACTGTTCTCATTGGATTGTTTTAGTGGGAAAGATTTTGGAACAAACTTTGGCAGTATATAAACATTCTGTATTCTGTAAGTGAATATTTTATGTAAATATTTTTTTTGTTAATTATATTTTTGTTTTGTGGTTTTGCTTCCTTTATCGTTACATTTAAAACTTGTAACAGTATGGTGTCGCAAACTTTGTTTCTATTATGCTTTTAACTGTTGTTTGACTTCTATGCGTGTTTTAGGTCGTGTTTTTAGTTGACTGTGTTCTGTGAAAGCTGTATTTCCTTTTCGGGTTTTACACGTAGTAAACTGGTAGATAACATTATCACTAACAACACCTCATGTTACAGCGACAAAATATTTGAAAGACAATAATAGGTTATTTAACAGAGTATTATGCAATACGGGTTTTTATTGTCCTCGTACATGTTGTGGTGAAAGTCATATTGGACGAGACGCCGACGGCCAATATGACTTTCACCACAACATGTACGAGGACAATAAAAGTCCGTTTTGCACAATACATTGTTACATAACTTTTGTTTATTATATACCTAAATTTACAGGGGAAAATAAAACAATTAAACAACAATGACCTTTAACAAAAATAAAAGAATCATTTCTTTACTACTTTCAACCATATTATCACAGTCAAATATCGCAGTCAACTTCAGCTGATACTCAATCAGAACTTTCTGTCGATATTCGGTTTTTATCGTTGAAATTTCTACCGATATTATTTTTAAATCCACCATCTTGTTTTGGACCGTCCAATATGAAAAAAATAATTCGGGCCGGTACAACGTCCAATAACAACATTACGTATTGTATAACAAGGATTTGTAGCCTTATCGATAGACGCTGAAATCTCGTACTTTCTACGCGAGAGTCTACGAGATTTCATCATATTTTCTTATCCTCTTATTGTACAAATCCTTGTGTATAATCACGTGGTACAAATACGAAACGCCGATTGGACTGCAAATGTAGGTATATAATAATATTTACTATCTGTTAAATTAATTGGTCGCATAACAAAATACGTATTATGTTATTGAAATGCACTACTACTAATACACCATACACATTCCTCCCGTTACCTGCCAGAAGTATGGAAGGCGCAGCAGTAACAGGAAACAAAGTAGGCCTACTTGGTTGGTTGAGTGTTTTCAGCAAATGTTAGGCTATATATGACGGTCGATTTTTAGTGGTGGAGGAAGGCCGCCCATTTTTTCCTGAGTAGAACCAGCACTGTACATAGTACCTTTGTTTACACGAGTAATCATTTATGGTATTGCAATTGTTATCTGAATCCAGTACAAGGTATATTTTCAGTCCAATAATTCCACAAGTACTTGATGCTATTGTAGTAAAAATGTAACACGATAGAGGTCATATACTCATTTTATTACATTTAAAAATAACGAATTTTTGGAAAGGGAAGTCTGTGTGTGTGCGCGTTTTATTTTTTATCTCATGGCATATTCCAACTACTGATCAATTTTGATGTCAGAGGTAAATTTACTTTAGGTCTTTTTTTATTCTATGTTTTACGAGCTCTTCTCTCAAAAAATCCCATTTTCAGAAGAATTTTATTTTTGGAAAAATAGCCTTTTTTTCATTTCCTCCGCTGCAAGTTTGAACCGTCATTTACAAAAAAACATCGTAAACTAGCCCGAGTAAAAAATAGCATAAACGATAGGCAAATATACTGAAAGGAAAAAGAAACGCAGGGTGAGTATTTCCGCTATATATTGTATGTTTAATATGCTACTGCTAATCGAATGGTACAGGCCTGTCCTTTTAGAAAGAAGGTTTAAACAGCATTGAACACACCAATGGTTACCCCTTTAAAGTTTCATTATCGTCAGAATGCGCATTTGGCTCAAGCAGGTGAGCAAACTTAGGCTTTAAATGTTGCAATCACTTAACATTAAATACAGTACTGAACTGGCTCAATTTTTCAAAGAGAAACTTCAGCATTTATGAATTTCTTGTTACAACGTGTACTGTGATTAAAACGTCTACAACATCACAGTTGTGTCCTTTCTCTACCTAACTGCACTTTTGTTTTTACAAAACATCTTGGGATTTCCTTGGTATATATATGGAATTAAGTGTGCAGTATATGCAATATATAGCGGAAATACGCACCCTGTGTTTCTTTTTCCTTTCAGTATATTAAGCACTAACGTATCGATAGAACGGAGCGACACATTTTATTGGACAGTGGCAGTTTTGCAAAAAATGTCTAAACTTAAAAAGTTGCTAAATGCTCACAAATTTGTGAAACTGTATATTATTGTTTATTCCATGTATATTGTTCAGAACGATTTGATTTTAAATGATATATAGTATTATACTTAAATATTGTTCGGCAAGCATATAATTATGTAGTTCATCTTTTGATTTTTATTGGGATCATTTTAATTATAAGTTTCTACATGCACGCACATGGGTTTAGACAGCCACACAAGGATTTGTCAAAAAGTTTAAATGTCAGGTATAATGTCAGATACTTTTAAAGTATATATAAACAAATAATTTGCATGTTTTATTTTTTTGTTTACTGAAAAACAAAAACTGATTTGACATCCATCATGGATCCTGGCCGTTCGTAAAACAAAATCAAAAAACAAAGAAAGGAAGAAAGCCGTTCGTAAAACATAGAATCAAAAAACAAGGAAAGGAAGAAAGAAAGAAAGAGTTATCGTACAATTTAAATGATTTTTTTTCATTAATTCTCAAAACTAGCATTATTATGCTATTATAACTATTTAAATATCAAAAATCAAATATCACATTATAACATATTGGGGGAAAGGGGGACAAAGATCTATGAAGAACCAAAGAAAGCGGGGTTGTAGGCGTTTGTTTTGTTTTATGCGTTATAATGTGTCAACCAGACTCAAGATTGCCGTGTGTCCCTTTAACGCATGCATCATTCCAGACACGGACTAGTATGGGTCATGACGTACAACATGTAGAGATTAACAATTAAAAAATTAAACAATTAATTAATCATGACAAGTTCATACACCGTGAATAAAAGACAAACGTACCTGGCTGGTATCGCCGCTGAGGTTAAGTGTGCCCAATGGTATGGTGTATTATGTGTGTATTATGTGTGTACGTTTGTAAAGCGATAATTAGGTCATTAAATCATCATTGTATAATTCAATAGGATTATGTAATTAAAGAAGTTTATAATTATAATATAAATACAGGGCCAGCCTTTGAAGAAAAAATGCCTATATTGCAATAAATCAATGAATAGTTAAGCTGCTCTTCCGTTTCTGCTTTAAATTATTGATTAAAACAAGTAATAAATGGTCTTGACATGTTCGGTAATTAATGCCTTTTTTTGGTAGATAAAGTTACAGCCAACTAGGTATTAAAAAATGTGCATATATGTATGTATTTTGACATATTGTCAATTTGGGTTTTAAATTATAAAATTTTATATTTCGTAATTAGTCGTGCATTTTCATGCATAGTCATGCCTTTGCCTGCATGTATACTTGACATACTGAAGTGACCAACAAAACGTCAAATAAAACATAATAGAGTATGGTCTCATCGAGTTGGTTGATTTCAACATCCGAGATGGGCGTCTTGTAGCATGGTCACAGACAATTATCTTTATTCAGACACAGGTGTAAATCGTTTAATTGAAAATAAGACCTGTCAGAATAACTGTGAGAATAACAGTGAGAATAACAGTTAGAATAACTGAAATAGAGCTGAAATGGACAAGCTACAAAACAAATAGAGTATGGTTTCATCTCGTTGGTTAATTTAAACACCTCGATGGGGTAGCCCATCTCGATGTTTAAATGAACCAACTCAATGAAACCATACTCTATCTATTACATGTAGCATGTCTATTTCATCTGTCATACTCTAACTTTTGATAACTGGTAGTTAGAGTACTGAGTCATTCTGACAGGTGTTATTTTCAATTAAAAACTGATTTACAACTGTGCATATACAAAGGAAATTTCAACGATCATGCTACTAAGAATAATAAATTAGGAAATGATGCACTCAACTCCACCAAAAAGATCATTGTCTTAAACCATTCACTTACTATATATTCCTTTTAAAAACCTAGCAAATTCTACTGAAGACATGTTGGAATAGTGTTCATGAAGCCATGTCGAAGTTTACTTTGATGCATATACAATTCTTTTTTTGCTGTAGTTTTCATATTCATGATATTCGTTATTGTCTATCTCGTAAGATCTTTAAACCAACAGAAACGTTACAATGGTAAAGGTAAAATTGAAGTCAGAACTGAAAATACATACACACGAATGTGAAAGTTGTCGCCCTTGTTTTAACATGTCACTGTTACAACCAGCACCGGTCTCGCCTTAACTATTTTAAATAGTTTATTGTATGCCAAAATGATTTATTTCTGACAGTATTGGAACTATAACTGAGTCATGTACATGTGTTATTTAGTACTACACGTGTCATTGATTTTAACCCTGACAATTGTCTCCCAGATAATATTGCAGTTATGTCTTCCTTCGTTAATTTACCATGCGTGCCGCATATGTATGTATTGTTTGTAGCCGACAGGGACAATGGTGTGCTGTTGAAAGTTCTCATATGGTTGAAGAAATATAAAGACAAAAGATACAGAAAAGCGGGTATTTAAGTTGTGAGTTCAATATTCGAGTATATACGAGTCATTGAGACGTCGTCTAGGCCGAAATGTATAGGGGCCGAAAGTGTGTTGTTAACGGATAGACATACATTAGTATACCATTTTCTTTCTACATTGTTTCAGTACACATTTAATCAATATGTTAATGCGTTAAATGTTTTATAAACATATTGTTCGATTAGCAACGCATGTTTACATTGTATCATATGTATACAATCTGTCGTTTTCTTATATTTAACTTGCATTTAACGTGCTTAGTATATACCTTTTCTTGAAGGCACAATTTTGTCCTTGATACATTTAAAAATGTATACAGTCTCTTATAATGATATTGTGAATGCCGTAGTTTATTATGTCATATTATGTATATATGTATACTAAATATGATTTTCTATGGTATTATTCAGATGTATTGCCTAATTGATATGTTAAATCAGTAATATATTTTCTCGTCTCTAACAATTATGTTTAGACTGACGGTCTAAATACTAATATGAGTCTGTCTGTCTGTCTGGTAAAATCTGTATACAAATACAATGTAAATACAAATAGTTTATTCACTCAATTCATACATATACCTCTACCTCTCTCTCTCTCTCTCTCTCTCTCTCTCTCTCTCTCTCTCTCCTACCTACTCGAATTTTCAACTGTTTTAAACCGTTCATTTAAAGATAGATCTACGAGCTTTTGATGCGTAGATGCAAACTCCCTTTCTATTTGGAACTCGTGCGTGTTCTTGTTCTTGGTCTTGAGAGGACCAGATGCCACTAAAACCACATGCAATTAAGCTTTCTTTGATACATTTAAGCCATTTAAAATTTCATTTTCTTCTTGTACTTTTGCTATATTTGTATAATATAAGTCTATGTACACATGTAAGTTGAGAGTTTATTACATTCTGGAGAAATGATAACATTTTCGTGCAAATATCAGTTGAGATTGGCATAGTACAGGTTTCGCCATAAACCGTAGAATGATGGTGTTTGCATATTTAAATACTAATGCATATGTTTGTATTCCAGGGTTGTAAGCATTGAGGTTACATTATGCTGATACTGAAATAAATCAATTATAATATGTTCAATTCTGCATATATTCAGTCACAACAGTTATATGTCAGAAATATGTTATCCCGTCTCTCATAATTCTGTATAGAATGATGGTGTATACATAGTTACATACTGATGCTTATGTTTGCATGACAGGTTTGTAAAGAATGAGTTATTTTATGATGAGACTGAACTAAATAAGTTATAAAAAATGTATTCATAGTCACAACAGTTAACCAAAAGAGACATAATATTCATTTTACTTTTATTAACTAGAACTATCACTGAATGTGATGCATACTCCCGCTGTTTTGATACAGCCAATGAGAATGGGCAAAACCAAAAATAATGAATGTCTAAAATACTAGTTTGTCTTTAAAAAGAAACAAATCCAAGTAAAACAAAGGTCTATAATTCTGTAAACAAAATTGCAGAACCAAAAACCGTGGATGCAGAGACACATGTCATCACGTGTGAACGGTATGTCAAGTATAATAACAATCCAACTCTTTGGAAGTGAAAGCCACATGAAGTTCATTATAGAGTGGAACATTCTAAGTCAAACAAATGGCCATAACTCTGTAATAAATTAAGACAATCAACAATGTTTGATGTAGAGGGACATACGCAAGGTCATCAGCTGTTGTTATGTGTACATGAAGTTTGGGAACACTATTCGAAATTGTTTGAGGAAAAAATATGTTTCGGAACATTATACAATATTAAGAGTAGAAAATGCTAAGTAAAACAAAGGGCCATAACTCTGTAAGAAAATAGACAATCAATGTGTGATGTGGAGGGACATAAGGTCATCAGTTGTTATGAGTATACAAAGTTTGGGAACAATCCATTGGACATTGTTTGAGAAACGCAAGTCATAAAATGTTAAGGGACAGGAACCGACGTGACGTTATAGACAGGAACCGACGTGACGTTATAGACAGGAACCGACGTGACGTTATAGACAGCGTGATTCCTGTATAGCCCTCACTTCACTTGAGAAGTGGTATAATTTATACTTAATATATAAAATAAAAACATACCTGACATCGTTTTTATCCCAGACTGTGGTTTACATATCCTTATATATGTGTCTCAACATACAGCTATATGTGCACGGACATATGTTTATAAACACATCCTGTTTGGAAGCCCATATGCACGTGCAAGGAAAGAAATCTTAGTGCCGCCACTCCTTTTACAATTGCCGCATGTTTATCTGCCCATCCGGCAGGCATGGCATGATTGGATTAGCTATGCAATATCAATCACCTACTGTAATACTTCACGTTACTTTATCCCTATTCGAAACACTTATTTTAATGACAAAGTAACACATTTTTGTAGTATTGACATAATCCAATACTGATACTCTTAATCCGTTTGTCTTTTCCAGATTTATACCTAATCCACTCTTGCTCAAACACACATTATAAATGTATGTAAATATGTTATAGACTGTTACAAAATCGTCGCCATAGACAGTCGAAGTATAAAAGTTGTCTCACAGTTATATAACGATTACGATTTATTTGAGAAAATACTAATTATTCAGACGATTTCATTTTGAAATGTCTGTATTCGTTAATTCGTCGTTAATCTCCATTGTAATTCCTTTTATTCGAGATGTTCTGTCTGTCACAAGATTTGTTGGGACACTGGTTTTAGATAGTTTCCAATGAATGGATACAGGAAAAATACTACACGTTTAAATGACGTCCCTTCGTATGCTTTAAAGGGACACACGGCAATCTTGAAGAATTTATCAAGTATTAAAATTAGCACCTCGAATTATTTATCCAGTATCGTTTACACTTTAAAACTGCGTGCATATATTTAAATAAAAAGAAATACAAATGAAAGATTTAATTGTTTGCTTTGTTATTCTACTGTAGAATTAACTATTTTATTGGTTAAATATAATCAATAATTAGTCATTTGCTTTAAGCTATTTAAATATTAATTATAATTTGCAAATGGGCAAGTTATGTAGACGTGGCGAGTATTACAGGAGGTTCGTTTAAGTAGCCATGGTTGTATAATTGGACTGTGATACTTTTTTCGTCTGATGCCGTTTCTCTAAAGGTTTACCACCACTAATTACATGTAAGCCTCCGAGGTGTAGCGAATGTAGTTCCTATAATGAAAAGTAATCCCTAATTTTTTGATGAAAACGGGCATTATAAGTAGGGGAAAACTGCCCATTCCTATTCGATTTTGTGGTTGTATGTATAAGAAGCGTATTAATAAGCTTTACTGGATCACTGATGAACATTTTCGAAATTTCGACTCTATGCTTACACTATGTGAGCAATGAAAACAGTCAGTCAATGAAAAAAGCTGTACCCTTGACCTGTTTAGTAAACAAGCAAGATCTTTCTTACATGTCTTGTGACCCCACCTTTTCTGGTGATTTTTTAAGTGGAAAATTAGTTTTCTATATGAACATTACACTGCTGCATTATCCATACTTGAGTTCAATCTGCAGCAAATCATTTAATATGTGACACTTTTACATTGGTGTCTATGGGGGAAATAATTATTGGTATAATACCTAAAGAAATTAACCCTGCAAATAACGGCAACATTACATTTACAAAACCGTTTATCAAAATCCTATCCAGGTGTTCCGGTTATATAATAATGTATATGTGCCTATTAAAAGTATAGATTTATTCACGTGTTCTAAAATACTAGTGATTGAATATACGTTAAATGAATTATGAGTTGGTATAGTTTTGGTGTTTCGCCTGGCTGGTTAAAGCGTACATATGTTGTAAAATGTGGCTGTTGTTGGCGGATTGCTACTTTAAAGGGGCACACGGCAAACTTAACGTTTTTATCAAGCTTTAATACAAACATCTCGATTTGTTAATCCAGTATCACGTTGACTTTAAATATATTTTCCATATGATTTTCTTTGAGTTTTCACTTGTTCTTCCTTATTCTACCAAATGTTTGAATGTATGACAGGTGCAATGTATGACAGGCGCAATGTATGACAGGTGTATGACAGGTGCAATGTACGACAGGCGCAATGTATGACAGACGCAATGTATGACAGGTGCAATGTATGACAGGCGCAATGTATGACAGGCGCAATGTATGACAGGTGCAATGTATGACAGGCGCAATGTATGACAGGCGCAATGTATGACAGGTACAATGTATGACAGGTGCAATGTATGACAGGTGCAATGTATGACAGGCGCAATGTATGACAGGCGCAATGTATGACAGGTGCAATGTATGACAGGCGCAATGTATGACAGGCGCAATGTATGACAGGCGCAATGTATGACAGGTACAATGTATGACAGGTGCAATGTATGACAGGCGCAATGTATGACAGGCGCAATGTATGACAGGTGCAATGTATGACAGGTGCTTTGAGCGATTCACATATGAACATATGAATAATGATTCGAAAATGTGGAAGTTATGTATGCAGACGCGCCGAGTTTTTTTAAGAAATACAAATTGTCATGTGTCGCTTTAATTTGTTGTAGCTACACTGCTGAACAATGGTACTCTTTTGTCCGATTCTGATTCGTAATGGCTTACTTATTCAACCCAATGTGTAAATATATTAACTATCTACTGATTATTGGTGCAATATAATCAATAGGTAGTAATATGTCAAACCATTTTGCTTTGAACAATTGAGCATTCTAATATTAGTAATGATTGAAAAATGTGAGTTATAATTAATACAACTAAAGGAACGCGACGATACTTAAAGAAATAAAGCTACCGTGTGTCCCTTTAAAGTGACACATGGCAATCTTGAAGTGTTTATCAAGCACTGACATTATTGTTTCGATTTATATATCCAGTATCATTTTTTATTATATATATTTATTAATTTATTATAATTAAATAAAATGTGTTTCAATGTTTTTCACTGATTTTATCACAAGTTGAAATATATTATTGGTGCATTATTATCAAAAATTATATGTAAAAAAACAATTTACATGATTTGAATTGAATTGAATTGGGGTTTTAAGGCGCACCAACACATTACAGGTTATATGGCGCCTAACAGGCATGAACATGCCAGGCTCATCTTCCATGTACATCGAGATAAAATATGGAAAATGGGCCTAGAACCTTCTCACCCTGAACTGCAGAGTTGCTGCAAATTCTATCGTAAAAACTCCATTTACGCTGGAGCCACGTTTATTGTTTTTCTGCCACTGCTCTTAGTATGTGAGCGAGATGGCACCTGAAACAATGCAGGGGTCATGATGAAGACCTTTAATGAGCATGAACAAAAAATGACAAAATGAATATGAATGGGGCGGGTCCTACCCCTCTGCATGTGACGGTGTGTTTGCAGTGGTTGTATTCTACCCCGGCAACCACACGGGTTACATGATTTAATAGTATAATTAATATTAATGATTGAACAAATGCAAGTTATGTCGAAAAACTAGTGGGATGTGAGTTTAAAAAAATCAGATTGTGTCTCTTTAACTTGTGTAACTGTGTCGCAACATGAATGAACTATGAGCCCCCTTTGTCCTATCCTGTTTCTTAATTTAACACGGGATACAAGTACATGGACCGGTTCTGAATTGCATGATCAATACACCTACAGTCGATGTGATTGAAAATTGATCGACGTGTATGGGTAACAATATTAAAACTTTTCGCACAATGTTTGACAGTGTTTATTTTGGCCGTGGTTGAAAGAAAACAAAATTAAGATTTAATCGATATTCTTTCTTAAACTTTTTAAACATTACACTTTCACCTGAATTACATGTAACTTGATGATTAACGAGTAATCATGCATGCCTAAATTTATTTATTTTTAATTAAAGATTACCGATCTCTCATATTCTAAAAAAATGCAAAAACGAAATAACAAATTATGTTGTTCCGAAAAATTATTACATTTCTACATAAAAGCTCTAGACCTGAAATCCTCAATTAATCGCATTGTCGCTATGAGTTTTTCACATGTAAGAGAGTATGTGTGTGATATGTAAGAGAGTATGTGTGTGATATGTAAGAGAGTATGTGTGTGATATGTAAGAGAGTATGTGTGTGATTTGTAAGAGAGTATGTGTGTGATATGTTAGAGAGTATGTGTGTGATATGTAAGAGAGTATGTGGTGATTTGTAAGAGAGTATGTGTGTGCTTTGTAAGAGAGAATTGTGTGATATGTAAGAGAGTATGTGTGATATGTTAGAGTATGTGTGTGATATGTGAGAGTAATGTGTGTGATATGTTATTGAATTCTTTAAAGGAGATTCTAAAACTAAGTTGACAAGCAGAAATACAAGACTTTTAACCAAATTTTACTAGTATAAAAGGAGCAAAAAGTCTACTAAAAGAAGCAAAATTATATTAAAACAAAAGCGTGTAATAAAGTGCTGCCTATGTCTACAAATGCCGAATACATGAACGAAGTTTCAATCCATAATGTGAAGTAGTCTCCAGGATAAAATAAAGCATTTTTTTCTAAATATAAAAGGGGAATAATTTGCTAACAATTAAACATGAGTTACAGAACCTGGCTGTATGAGTTGTCTAATGCTGCGATAGGTTAGGTATAGAAGAAAGCTGATACAATTAATGATGAACCCAGTTAGTGTCTAGTTGAGACTTTTTAACAATATTACTATTATAGAGGAATTGAATTGAATTGGATTTTAACGCGCACCAACACATGAAAGGTTATATGGCGCCTAACAGGCATGAACATGCCAGGCTCATCCTCCATGTACATCGAGATAAAATATGGAGAATGGACCTAGAACCTTCTCACCTGCAGAACTGCGGCGTTGCTGCAAATTCTATTGTAGAAACTCATTTTACGCTGGAGCCACGTTTTATTGTTTTTCTGCCACTGCTCTTTTGATGTGAGCGAGATGGCACCTGAAACAATGCAGGATCATGATGAAGACCTTTAATGAACATGAACAAAAAATGAACATCAATTTGGGGGGATTCTACCCCTCTGCCTACCCCTCCAAAGGGATCTGCAGTGGCCTATTATTTGCCCCGTGACCAAACGGTGCCCCAGGGGAAACACACGGGGGCTAGTGGAGGGTAAAGGTATAGATATAATAGTGAACGACTGTGTACAACGACCGAAATATGAATTCAATAACATCTGCGAAACACGGTTTCGAGACAATGTACACAAATACCAGAATAAACGGTTTATTCATTTTATACAAACTTTGTTATAAGCACGCAAACATAGCAAATAAATTAAATGTAACACGATCTCGAGAAAACTGATCCATCAATGATCTAATTATTAGATGATCTACATGGGGTACAATGACGGATATATTAGTTCACCTAGTCAATATTATGTAATACGGTTTTATATAACAAACCAAGTTAAAGGTCACTCTGGTGCTTTAAAGAGGGTACTTCGGGTGTCCGACTTAAACCTGACAATGATATTTTCCATTGATGGGTCAGAGAATTAAGAAAAAGTATATTCTGAGCGGCACTGAAGGGGCGTAGCCCATCGAGGTGTTTAAATCAACCAATGAGGATGATACTTTACTCCATTTGTTTTGTAGCATGATGTCCATTTCATCTGTCTGCTTACGCTAGCTTCGATAACTGGTAGTAAGAGTACACCATTCATTCTGTATTTTCAGTTAAACGATATACATATGTGCAAATACAAAGGAAATGTTAGCGACTATTATGCAAAATACAGTTTTCCAATTTGCAGTTCCATTAGTAGTTTTTTACTTATGAATTAACAAGTATAACAATTACAAAGGGCAATAAATCTAATTTGAACAAAGACTGGCTGTAGATCTCTGCATTTCTCTCATTGTCCTTTATCATTCTATGAAGTTTCATTGCAGTCCCATTAGTAGTTTCTGATTTATGCTATATTTATGAATTATAAGTAAAACATTCCAAGGGCAATAACGCTAATTTGTAATGGTATCAGGACAATTACGGACCATGGACATTACGGACCAGACATAACGGACCATATTTAGGGACCATTACGGCCATCTATAGGAACATAACGGACCATGATTTGGACACTACGGACCATGCTTGAAAATAAGATGACCTATAGGAACATCTCTCATTGTCCTCTATCAATTGTGTGAAGATTCATTGCAGTCCATAAGAGTTTGAAGTTATGCTCCGGACAAGAATTCATAAAATTACAAAGGGCAATAATTCTAATTTGAATGAAGACAGTTCTTAACTCTGCACTTACCTTTCATTACCCTCTATCATTGTTTGAAGTTTCACTGCAGGTCCCATCAGCAGTTTTGAAGTTTATGCTCCAGACAATATTCTAAGTATAAAAGTACAAAGAGCAATAACTCTAATTTGAATGATGACAGCGTTACGTGTCTTACACTCTGCACTGCCTCTCATTGCCCTCATCGTTGTGTGAAGTTTCATTATAGTCTCTTCAGTAGTTTTGAAGATATGCTCCGGACAAAAGTGGGACTGATGGAAGGACGAAGGGACAACGGCGACTAGATGCTTTCGGGGTATCATAAAAAACATTCAACTGTCACGTCCTGAAAATAAACACTACTAGACAGCATACTATTACTTCTACTCTACTCGTGTCATGAAAATCGGGAATAAAATTAAGGAGCTGAGCAAACCGCCTCTTCGAAGTTCCGTAACTTCGCCAAAAAGCATTCAACTGGAACTTCTAGTATAATATGGGCTACTAGACATCATACGGATACTTCTAAGTTTCATGAAAATCGTAAGAAAAGTATAGGAGGAGTTGAGCAGAAAAGAGTTACACTTGAAAAACTTCAAAGTCCGTGACTCTGCCAAAAACCATTAACCAGAACACTCTGAAAATACACGCTACTAGACAATATATACTGATATTTCCTATCAAGTTTCAAACATTGGAAGAAAACTGTCGGGGATGACTGAAACGTTTAACACTAGAAAATCTTTGAAGTCATGTAACTTCACCAAAAAACATTCAACTGGAACGTTCTGATAATATGCCTACTAAACAACATACTGTTACTTCCTATCAAGTTTCATGAAAATCGAAAAAAAAACTGAGTTGAGCAAAACCGCTTTATGTCTGAAAAACTTCAAAACACCGTATCTCTGACAAAATGCATTACCGGAACACCATGGTAATATGCGTTACTAGACAACATACTGATATTTCCTGCAAGTTTCACGAAGATTGAAGACTAAATATCAAATTGGCTAAAATGGCTCTTATGGTGAGTATATGCGCAGGCTGGGTTGGCACTCATCCTCCCTGCAAAGATTCGTTAAAATCCGGCCCGGAGTTCAGAAGAGACCACACTGGACAAAGTTTGTGTATTAAAAGCTTTAAGGGACATAACTCCGCCAACATTAATTAAACCGGAACACGGTGATGATATGCACAGCTAGGCTTGATACTGATCATCCTCCTGCACAGATTCGTTGAAATCCGGCCAGGGGTTCAGAGGTGTGACAGGGACAGGTGGAAGAGGAGGGGAGGAGGGCAGAGGAAGCCCAGGGGGTTAAGCAGGTGTTTCATGAGCAGAGAGAGGCAGCAGTACTGGGGGGGGGGGGGGGGGGGGGGGGGGGGGGGGGGGGGGGGGGGGGGGGGGGGGGGGGGGGGGGGGGGGGGGGGGGGGGGGGGGGGGGGGCAAGGGAGGGCAAAGGAGTAGGAGGGTAGAAGCACAGCGGAGAGAGTGAGTTGAGAGAGGAGGATTGCGGAATTGTAAAGATGAGGGGGGGCCAAGAAAGAGGGAAGACTTGAGGAGACAGAGGAGGGGAGGAAGAAAGAGGAATCAGGAGAGGTATGGAGCATGGCAGTTGGAGTAGCATAGGGGGGGGGGGGGGGGGGGGGGGGGGGGGGGGGGGGGGGGGGGGGGGGTGGGGGGGGGGGGGTTTGTGGGGGGGGGGGGGGGGGGGGGGGGGGGGGGGGGGGGGGGTGAGAGCTGGGGAGAGAAGATACGGATACGGCCGTGCGTTCGACGCGATTGGGTTGTGTGGGTGGTGTGGTGGTGGGGGTTTGTGGTGTGTTTGGTGGCTCAAGTATAAGCGGAAGAAAACTAATCAGGACAAAAAAAAAAAAGTTTGTGTAATAGAAACTTTAAAGCCATAAACTCCGTAAAAAATCTCATCGGAACATGGGTGATGACAACACAACTAAGCTTGGTACTGAACCTCCCTGCAAAGTTTCGTTTAATCTGCAAGGGGTTTCAGATAACTAGCCCGGACAAAGTTTTGTGTATTAAAACCTTTAAAGGGCATATCTCCGCAAATTTCATTCAACCGAACACGGCGACGACATGCGCAACACGGCGTGTTACTGATCTTCTTTAAAAATGTCTTAAAACCTTTAAAGGTCAAAACACTGCCAACAATTCATTAAACCGGAACACGGCAACGATATGCACAGCTAGCCCTGGTACATCAGTTCCCTGCAGTTTCTTTGAAATCCAGCCAAAGCGCAGGCCCTGTCGTCTATGAGGCAAAACATATTTTTCAACTAAATCAAGGCCCCAACTCTGGTGTTTACTGTCCCGATCTGGCTGTTACGAACTCGTCTGAGCTTTCATTGCTATTAGCAATCTGGTAAGCTGGATAATATCTGAGAAAAATATAGGCCCTCTCGTGTTAAGAGGCCCAAATTATAGCATATTCATCCCTAAAAACCTAGCAAAGAATCCCTAATATACCTAGCAAGAATCCCTACAAATACCTAGCAAGAATCCCTAAAAATAACTTTAGCAAGAATCCCAAAATACTTAGCAAGAATCCCTAAAATACCTAGCAAGAATCCCTAATATACCAGCAAGAATCCCTAATATACCTAGCAATAATCCATTAAATCAGTTAAGTTTAGGAGGGGTAGTCCAGACAAGATTATTTATCATTATTAACTATTAAAGGGCACTAACACTGACTAACTCTGCCTACCTCTGCCTAATGTCAATGGACCATAATGTTGCGACGATACATATGTTCAGCAAAATCATGAAATTTCACATCATATCATACAACCTGTTACACAAGATGGGAATTAGAATGAACCTTAATTTCAATAAAACTATCTTGGTAACCAACCAAGAAAGAACTATCTTTGGTAAGGAAACCTCTGGTATTTTTGCTGTTGTGTTTATTACATAGCCAAACTGTTGTTTAATGGTAAATAACGCAAACATGACCTTGACCTTGGTATTTATGTCATTCGTCGATTGTCTACCTATGCCAATAATACATATGACCCAAATACAAACAACATAAAGTGAGGCAAATCACTTAAAGTTAACTGAGGTTAAGTTACATAAACGAGTGAAGTTTTGGGAAAATAACGCAAAAATCTGACATTGACCTTGGTAATTTTGGCATTACGTGATGTCCCTTGACCCAACACAAGCATCTGACAACGTTTCAGAATATTTCGGGCAGCGGTTGTTGAGATATACTATCTTGGACGAGACAAAAAATGGTCAGTTTTGAGTTGTGGTTTGAAAGGTCATAACGATATTGAGATCAAATGTAGTTCAGTTTGAAACAATTGTTCAAAACGTAATTGATGCCCAAAAAAATATGTTTGTTTAAAATGTTTTCTGAAATTTAAACCCCGTACGGTTCTTGTCAGAATAGGGCAACTGCTTAACCAGTAAATGGAAGACTCTCCCACCAATTCAACATTTTGTCATTTTTGTCATGTTCATTAAAGGTCTTCGACCAGCAGAAAACTATGATACTGCTACAGCGGAAAAATGAGCGTCAACAAAAAATTTGCAGGCGACTCTGCAGCTCATGCATGTGAGAAGATTCAGGCCCATTCTGCGTTGTTTTAAATCTATAGTGAACCAAACAGCTAACGCACCAGTAGACAATTCCTTTTATGTATGAACTTATTATATGCGACTGTACGTTGGGACAGGTATTTGAATTGTTTTTTTAATTTACATTCGTTATTGACCCAGATTATTGTCCTCGTTCAGAATGAAATTTGGTTTGGAATTTATTGTTATCTATTGAGATATTAAAGGTATTTGTCTACTGGTGCGTTAGCCGTTGTTCAGTATACATGTAAATTGGAGATGGGCTGGAATTTTTCCTGCTGGCACCAAAAACCATTTTGTTGTTGGTGCACTGTAAAACCTCAATTCAATTCTTTAAATTTAGGGGTGCCAAATAAAAAAAGAGTTGTCGGAGAACAGATCAGCTCGACTAAACGATTTTTTCAGAGAAAGAATAAATTATATAAGCCAGTATATACCATCAGAAAACAAGGCTAAAACAATGTGGGGTGGGGTTGGGGCCGTGCGGGTATAGAAACTCGGGCCGGTAAAAGTTATTGTTAGAACCTATACAAATATAGTAAAATTTGCGACAGGGTGGTGACATTTATTTTTATTTTATCAAAAATCCAAAATTATCTGTCATTTTAAAGAAATTTGTGGGTCGAAATGCATCTCGGGATTAGGGATGAGAATCTAGCAATTTTTTGGGGCCTCATTTCAGGTTTCTTTTTATTGAATATTTCATACATGTATATCTGAATTTAATCTAAATTGTTTTATATAT